>VYZT01018167.1:32963-197174 GCA_013400735.1 Pomatostomus ruficeps | reverse complement strand
ATTTATTAGGAAGGAAAAGAGCTACCTGTTTGAATTACTAATTTGAATTTCTAAAATGAAAATGAGAGGGTTTTTTAAACCAGTCACTGTGATTTTTTGCACAAGAGAGGAAGGTCTCGTGTAAAGCCTGTCAGTTCCACGCTGGGGGTTGCAGAGAGATGAGCACAATCCCAGGCAGCCCAGCATGGGTAGGTGTGGTGTCCACCCCAGTGGAGCACAGGGAAGAGATCAGACCGGGGGGAGATGTCTCAGGTTTTCAGGTACCTCTGCTCCAGGTGGGCTGTCTGACAGCCTGAAGTCTGCAATGAGCTGATAAATTATCTTCCACAGTGGAAAGATCCAGCTGGAGAGTGCATACCTGTGGAGACCTGGTCATTGGGGACACCTCAGTCCAAGTGCAATTCCTTTAATGATAAAAATCAAGTGTGTGGGACATAGATCACGGCATCCATGAATGAAGGCAGTTTTTCTGTGAGATACAAAGAAAAGTTACCCCTTAGGGAGAGACTTGGCAGAACCTTTTGCTTTGCAGTGTGTTGGTCTGTGATCCACCAGGCTCAGGGCTTGGGGCAGGTGGTGAAACTTCGAGGAAAAGATAAAAAGGGAAGGAACAGGTCTTCAGCAAATAAAGAAGCACAGATAAGTGTTGTTGTCAGCTTTACATGTATGTATCTTTTCAGCTAATTAATGTGAGTCTCTATAAATTTATGGCATTTTTTTGTCCTTCAAGTCGTATAAAAATTCTCAGCATCTAGTATGTGCATTTGACTAAGAACTCTCAAACTTCATGATTTTCCATTTGTCACTAAAAAAAGAAAGAAAGAGGAGAAAAGCTGGAAAGCAGGAAGGAGCACATAAACCAAAATAAAACTGATATTTCATTTGTGTTTTGCTGATAGATATTGAGTTCTTTCCATACACTTGTGCATTAAGGGTTTTGCTGAGTGAGCTAGGACACTGTCTCTTTAAGTGTTTAACAGTAATTGGTTCATGTCCTGGTGTTCATTGAAAATCCTAGACATTTCATGGAAAATCTTCTTAATGAGGGAATGAATTTTTCATTCACATTAGAAAGCTCACTCTGACAAACAATTTCTAAATAAAACTTTGGCGACATGACATCCCATATTGGACTTGACAAAGAGGACAGGTGCATTAGAATAAAACTGTATGGCGATCCTTCAAGCTGTCAGCCATGAATATTTTATTTCTTAATGAATCATCTTTGTGAAATGAACTTTCTTGTTGTAGTGTCAGTGCCATTTACAACAAAAAACCTGCTCCTTTTAAAAGGTGAACTCCTTAAAGATGCTGATGCCTGCATAAAATACTTAACCCTAGCCAAGGTATTCAGTAAATTTAATAGTGTATTTTTTTTCCCAAACTGTTTGAAATGTAGTCTCACAATACCAGGTGTGACTGTCAAATCTGGTGCAGTTGCAATTTTGTTAACAAAGCCATTATTCAAGGTACATTACCAATGGGGTTGATCCTTATTAGAAAACAGAGCACACTTGCCTAATTACTGTTATGATGTTTCCTTTACTTTTAATGGTATATTACATTTATTTAGTACTTGTGTGCAATAGTAGATTTATGTAAAAGACTTTATATATGAAAATCATGTCTAGCAGACAGCAGAAGCTTTCACCCTCTTGTATCCCTGTTCCTTAAAATGTGACCAGAATGAATCATAGGCAGTCCTTGTTGGCATTTTGGGGGTATTTTCCCCTAAAAGTGAGAAGTTAGTGCTGGTTGCAGTGCGTGTGAAGGGTGAGCAGAGCCTCCTGCTGCTATGACCCCAGTACCCAGGTATCCCCAAACTCTATTTCTTCATTCTAAGAGAATACAAATGTCAGATCAGTTTATTCTTCCTTACAGTTTATTCTTCCTCACAGTTTATTTGTCAGAGTAGATTTGAATGTACTGGTTTTGCTAACAATTTTACATTCACTGAGTTATCTTAAAAGCATATATGTTTCAGCATTTTCCTTTTGTTCTGCGAAAGCAGCTTGATTTGGATTCTCTGGGGAAAGCTCAATTTTTATTGATATTAAAAATACCCATTTGATTGCAAACCTCAAAGTGGACTAGATTCAATTTAATTTACATAATGGTGTCTTCAGGGACAAAGATTGCGTGTCCTTTGTGGCATTAGTCGGTGGATGTTTGTTCCTAGCATGTGTCAAGTTCAAATTACAGGGTTTGTCATTTTCCTTGCAGGCTAAATGTTTTGACTCCAGGAGATCCCATTGCACTCATTGTCTTCACAGGCCTTGCCCCCTGTCCTTGCTGATACTGGATACATGCGAGGAATTGTCTGCCCTGTCCCCCAGCCAGCACCCTGATCTCCATGGAAAGGTTCCAGAAAACCAGGAATAGGTCCCTCTAGTGCTTTTCTTGCAACCTCCTCCTTGTGTTCCAGTTTCTTCCTTTCCGTGATGGACTTTTGTCCTGGTGTTAACTTCCTTTCCAAACATCTGTGCTTATTAGGGAAACCTTTCAGATTCCACTCTCGTTGAAATCTGTAGCATCCTTTCCACTGTCTATAACTGGAGAAGAGACCTGCTTTCAGAAAGGTTTGATTTCCCTTGTATTGACTGCTCACATGCCTGTGTGCTTCCCGAGCAGTCACAAATGTCTGTGGTGTTTGTCAAATCCTTCATGGGAAAACCTGGAATTGGTTCAGGAGGCTTCACAGGAAAGTGCTCAGACCCCACCCTTGAAGGCTCTGTGCTTACAGATCGCTGTTTGTAGGTGAAGCCTTCCATGTGCAGGAGCATTTATCACCAGTAATTAGGGACATCAAAAAGGGGCTCTCTGGGCCGAGTGAGCTCGACTGAAGGCCCAGAATGGGATGTCTGCAGCAGCCTTTGGAGAGCTAAACGTGCTCTCCCACGCTTTGAGGTGGTTTTGCTGCTTCATTATGGCTTGTGTTCCTGCAGCACTGAAGGGTCGAGCCATGTTTGCTTTGCTGAGCGCCACAGAGACGCACACCTGGGATAAAAGGGCAGTTCCTGGTTGGAAATTCACAGTCCATGTGTAGGACAGGCACCGCCAATGCACCGACTGGACAGCAGAGAGCAGAGAAACAAGATCACCATGAGAGATAAATCAGTGCAGGCAGCGGGTTTCATCAAGCCCCAACAGCCTGAATATTCCTTTTGTTGGTATGGAGTTTTTAACAGGTTGATGAGGGGTAGTTCTGTGTACATTTGACAAAGCATTTCCCAAACTGGGAGGCAGCTTGAGAAAGTGGAAGTGTTTCCAGTAGACACTGGAGTCTTCCACAGTGGATGGGTGAAGGGAAGAATCAGTCTCTGCTGGGGACTGATTGTGACACAGGAGAGGGATCGGCTATGAAGGACTTCCTGCTCTTGACTTGGAATGTTATATTGGATTTTATGGGGCTGTTAAGAGGGTCCGGGCCAGCCACACTGAGAATTGCAATCCACTGGAAAGGCACAGCTCTTCAAAATTCCTATTGATTTAAATGGGAGTTAATGCATGTAACAACTTCGGGATCAAGGGGCAATGATGATAACTCTGTCTTAATCTTCTTTCCCATATCTAATTAAAATCTTAGTTTTTTTTAAAGCATTCTTGCCTTTCTCTTGAAGTTATCAGTCCATCTTTGTCCTTCTTCAGTTTCTAATTTTACTTGCATTTAAATACTCTTTTTCAATGGCCCAGCAAGTACTAATCAAATAAACTTTAAAAGATTGCTCCTGATTAAATTATTTTTTAATAATGAGTTCCTGTTACCAGGGAATACAGAGTTAAAAAGGTGATATCACTAAAATTAATTAGCATAAGACATGCTGGACTGGTAGAAGTGACTGGATCTTAATCAATAGCAATACGATTACACCCATGCAGCAATTATAAATTATTTAAAACAGTACCCCTAGGTTACTGACTAGTTGCCTTTAAATTAAATTCTCTGTCAATAATTGATGCAAAGAATTAATGTGAGAACACCTTCAGTTACTGAAACTTTTTTAAGGTGGCATAAAATATTGAACTGTTGCCTGTCATTAGCAGCCACCCTGTCTCTTTTGCACAGCATTGTTCTTTACTAAATTGGTCGAGAAGGACCTCCAGAGCATGAAAGATGACTAATGATCCTGGTGCTGTGCTCACTCTTCTTCTAAGGACACTGACACTGAGAAATATAAATTTCGTGTGCAAGGGGAACTAAAAGCTGATGAGACCAGTGAAGCTCCTGGTCCATTTTGCTGCTGAAGCAGTGAAACGAAATATGTTCTTCCTTGGTTTTTAGGTTATTGTAGATGAGGAATAGGAAAGGAAAACAGTCTGGAATGAGCTGATGTGTAAGTGGTGTTTAGAAGGCTGTTGATTTGTTGTGAGTGGTAATTTCCTTCTGTACTTCCCAGTCATATAGGAGTTAAAAAAATTCCTTCTGTTCCCTTCCTTGGTATAAATTTTTGTTCTCTGTGGTGCGGTGTTTGGGAGCAGCTGGGGTGATGTGATCTCACTTCCTTCAAGGAGCAGAATGGAAATACGATAATTGCAGTCTCAGAGAAGGTGCCAAGCAGGTCCGGTGCATCTGTTGCTGCAATCAGCTGCAGTCTCAGTGTGCACAGGGAGGGTATCCCCCTGTGAGATTTACATCCAAGTTTGATCCCTTCTTTTACTACTGACCATGCTTTTTTGCTGTGTAGAAAAAACCCGATATTTGAGTAATTTAGTAAGCATTTCTAGGTTAAGGTGGCATAATTTAGGACAGTATGTGTATATTTTGAGAGGCAAAAAGAACAATTCTGGAAAATAAAGGGATACTTTGAATGACATAATTATTGTCAAAATCCTGCATTTGAAAATATTATTAAACCTTAAGGTCTTAGCTTATATTAATCAGAATTATTATGGAGGTGTTGACCAAAACTCACAGAAGCCAGGAAGTTCACGGGTGGGGCTGGGAGGTGATGTTTGCTCCTGCTTTTTGGCTTTTGCTTGCTTACCGTGGGAAGCTGGCAAAGCTGCACTGGCATGTGGACACAGCAGAAATTTAAAAGGACAGTCAGTCTTCTTGTCATCTTTTGCTCTTCCAGTTTGCTCCTTTTTTAAAAAATTTTTGTTTCCAAAATACTCATAATTTACAAATTTATTTTAAATTTGTCCCAGATTTATGTATTAACACTCAAAAAATGACACTTTTTCAAGTGTCATTTCAAGGAAATTTAGTAAATAAAGACACCAGAATTTTCTTCTTTTGTTTGTTACAGCTGTATAAATTGCATGTCAGTGAAGTTTGTTAATATCAGTGAAAGGCTTTCGGTGTATGCCATGAACAAATATGGATCAGGGATGGGGAAAGGGCTAAGAAAAAAATTTTATTTACTTGCAGAGTGTATTATTGGTGTAACAGAGATATTTTGAATGTTTACTCATCATAAAATAGTAGTTCTCATTTTCTAACAAAAATCCTTTGACAAGGTTTGGGATAAATGGAGTGAATTCAATATTTAGGTCAGCATTTCAGAAAAAGAAATCCAAGCCAAAATCCAGATGGTGCTGCAGACTCCAGGGGAAGAGGAAAGGTACTTTGCACTGCTTGAAACCTTCAGTCTAACACCCTTTCCCTGCCTCAGCCCCTCCATGTGTTCTCCATGGGGAAGTGTGGAAATCATAAGGGTAAAGATGTTAGGAAGTCTAGAGATTTATAATTTTATCTCTAGTGGAAATTTGCCTCGACTCTGAAATTGCACTTTTTAACATAAGTGCTAACATTTAGGAGCACAGGAGCAGTTTAGCAGCACCAGTGAGTTCCTCATGAAAGCAACTCGACCAAGGACAAACGCAGCAGAAAAAACCAGTGGTCAGGTGGAGAAATCAGGGGCTTCCGACCTTTGGATCTTTCCAGGTTGCTGCATCCCTACCCAGCAGTTCTGTTCCATTTCTGTGCCTTGCTTTCCTCATCTCTGCACAGCAAATGGTGCAGGGGGTGATGTGAGAGTTATTGAAGAGCTGGGTGGTGTTCTGAAAGTGCAAGAGTAACTTTGTGTCCTTGCCCATCACTCCCTGATGGTACCTGTAGGATGGGGCTCACTGCAGTACAGTGTGCAGTCTATTTGCCTTTTTAATATTAAATTCTAGCAAAATTGAAACATTTAAATAATTGTGGAGAGATCATAAAATGCCTTAAATAATAGAGATTTAAGCGCTCCATTAACAAAAAGTGCAAAAACCCCAAAAGATTCCTGGAAGCCGCTGTTTGATCACTTCACTGATTTTATCAAATGTTAAATACGGAACGACAAGGATCTGATTTGGCCCTGAGTATTTACGATGTTTGATAAGAGTTTGCATTTGAAGACACAGGAAACTCAGCTGCTATTGTGAGCTGGCTGAATGTGTTTAGTCAGAGTTTCAGTCTCACTAAGCTGTGCTGTGTGCACAGGAAGGCACTGTCTGTGTGTTTATCTCAGCAGCTAAAGTTTCTGTGGCTAATTCATAAAATAACTTCCATCCCTGTTTATTACAGTGCGTACCAAGTCAACATTTGACAGTGTAATGTCAGCAGCTGATGCACAGTTTCATGTAGCTCAACAGTCCCAGGATAAAAGTTTGTGGTCTGTTTGTAGAGCTGCTTATTCTTCTCCTCTTTATCTGCTCTTCTCTTTGCCGTTTGCTTTCTGTTTAAAATCAAACATCCTGTGTTGGTGTAAAGGCAACGGAGATTTCTCCTCACTACAGTGCAACTGCATTGTCTCCCTACACAAAAGATTCTGACATCTCTACAGTTTAGTGGCTTGGAACCTTGTCTTCACTCGTTCATTTTTACTCTTCAATCCTTTGGCAGTTGCAGAGTGGGAAATTTAACAAATGGTTAGAAATCCTCAGCCGTGCGTTGTTCCTGACTCGTGTGCAGGAGATTTCGCGTATATAACTCTTAAGTTGATGAGCAATTGCTCATTTTATGGCTTTTTAAGCAGGCATGGAAGATCTTTCAAGTTAGGTAAAAACTTTGCTCTTGTCTGAAATATGAAAAATTTCACTACTTTCTTTCTTTCTTCCTGTATTTTCTTTCACTGCAACACATAAACTGCATTTGATTTGTGAAACTAAAATGAGTTTGAACTGGAGAGCCATATTTCAAAACATTAAATAAAAATATATTTGAACAAGAAAATAGAAACATTAAAGAATAAAAATTAAAAGCCCCATAAATCCCATTTCATCCTTGTCCACTCCTGCTGAGCAAAAGATGACCCCAAAAGAAATGCACCTAGTGAAGCAAAACGGCTATTCATTTCACTGATGTGAAAATTTCCCAAGTGGAAAATAAAATCTTAGGAGCTGTTTTGGTTTTCTTTTTCCCATTCTTATTTGGCTTCACCATACCTGGTAGCAGATAATAAGTAGTTTTGAGGACAGCCTTCTATTGTACAGTTTGGATTAACGTTAAACACCACAATCTGAACATTGTCCTTATTTTTTCACTGCAAAATTGCTTAATGTGTCCAGGACGAGCCCTGTGACCAGCTCAGCCATCAGGCTTGCACAAACTACTCAAGTGTTTCTTCCGCCTGACCGATTCTGTGGGAAGATCTGAGGGAGGTGGAAAACGCCATGTTAAAGTGGGATGAAATGAAATTAGAAAACAGAACAAGAAGCCTGATTGAAACTGTGTATGACAAGCGTTGTTTCTGCTTTTAAGAAACTCAAGAAATCAACCTTTTAGACCTCATAAAGACCTCCGACTTCCCATGCCAAAGATGTTTTGCGAAATTGATGACTAAATTTGTCCAGGATTTGTATTTTAATTCTCAGAATGTTCATTGACAATCTGATGAATGGGTTATTTCCGTTGATCATCTATCTAGAGCTAAATTTACAAAATACAGAGAAAGCGAATTGTTCTGAAACGCAGTTACGTGACCAAAATGAAAGCGTTCGTGAGCTGCACAGTCCCACGCCGCGGCTTCGGCCGTGTGCTTCCCGTAACGCCGGGCCCGTGCTGGTTTACCAGAACACACCTACATGCATGTACACATGTGAGAATGTGTGCTGTGCATCTGTGTTACTGCTGCTCACCAAAAAAAAAATCAATGTGCTGTGCTTGAATTGTTTCCACAGTGATCATACCTATTAGATTGGTGTTCATCTGCAATGGCCAGTTTGGAAAACCATGTTTCAAGGTGTGATAAATTTGCCAGAGGTAAAAACAGGCTTAAGAGATATAAGTACTACAACTGATAAAATTTTTAAAGAAGCCTGTAGAATGACTATTATTATTTTGAATGTATAGTTTTTGAATGGAAATTTAGTTGTGGATTGGCCTGATAGGTGACCCTTCATAACGTTTGAATCTTTACAGAGAGAGAGAGCAGTTTACTGCTGCCATGAATAGTAATTTTTATTTTCACTGCACCCCTCCATGAAAACAATGAATTATTGCCCTGAGAAGCAGGTGTTGGTTTTCTTCCTCTTCACTCAGGAAGAGCAAGTAACAAACAGAGAGCAAAGGCTCTCTCAACACCAGCGTTTCACTCCTGGTGCTGCTGGTACTTGTGTAGTGTTTGAGAAAGTGTTTCCAAACTCAGAAATGGGGCAAATGTTTCCAGCAGTGCTCCAAGGAACAGGAGTTAGGGTCTTGAGGACACCGGGTGGTTGGCTTGGGAGGTACAAGGAGCTCACATCCCTGGAGATCCCAGCTGGGGGAACACTCCACTGCCATGGCTCCTCCAAGAGAGTGCAAGGGCTCTTGGGCATTTCTGGGGCAGGGGATGGTCCTCAGGGGCAGGTGGAGGCTGACTTCACTCTTCTTGAGGAGGAGTATAAAACAGGAAGGAAAAAAGAGAACAAAAATGTAAAGTATTCTCTTGCCATTACACTAAAGGACGTGGTGGGAGGAGACACCAACCAATGTACCCATTCCTGCTCAGCCAAGATGTATGTCTTTAAATTAGCTTGAATTCCCATGGGCTGCCCTGTAAATACTCTTACCTTTCCCCTGGGCGGGTGTAGAGACTCGAGCCTGGTGTCCTTACAGGAAATGACAGCAAAACTGTTTTAGGCCTTTGGACAGAGGCAAACCTTCAGTTAAAAGAGAAGAAAGGGGAAGTTTTCACTGACCTTCTGCTGGGCAGCGCCACTGACACGGTGTCCCCAGGCACGAGGCGTGAAGCCAGGCTGTGTTGCTGTGGGGGGATGGCCTCACTCTCAGGGGGATCTTTCCAGAGTGCTGTGTGTGGCCAAGGACCGAAAGGAGCACTGCAGGGCTGCCAAATGCCACTGAACAGCCTCCTTCTGAGTGAGGATACCTGCAGCGCCAGAGTGAACCAGCGTTGCTGCAACAGAATTGCATCTTCAGTGGGAAAAGCACAGGTTATTTATTCCTGCCCAAACCCCCCAGCTCCGAGGTAGTTTACTGCACACAGCGAGAGGAACAGCATGGGTGGAGAATGTTCTGTACTCTCCTGGCACGCGGGGAGGGCTGGGACTGGTGGCACCATATGGCCCATTTATAGCCTGGGCTCCGAGAACGCTGAAGAGCGTAAGAGGCCCCACAGGGCTCTGCCTGCTGAAAACGAGCCCAGAGCCAACTCAGATTGTGTCCACTACGTCACAGCAGGCAGGGCAACACCCTCAGCACTGCAGTTATGGTGGGCAGCCTTTTTGCCTTCCCTCTGAATACAGAAATAATTGTATTACGCATCAGAAACATGAAAAAAACCCTCTGTTCATGCTGTAAAAAGTATCAATAGTGTGGTGTAAGAGGTTTTAAAAAAACAGTATCTGTTGACAGGATGCTCAGAAAATGACCACAGACACTTTTTGGTTTGATATTTTCTGCACTGACACCACTTTTTAAATTAACTTACTTTTTTTTTTTCCCCTTAGTATTCAGCATCTCCAATTTTAAAGTTTAAATAGATCTATACTTTCCCCAAGGACTTATGTGCAAACTAATATTAAGATTAAAATCTTTTATGTTTGTTCTGTAGCTTGAAACAAAAAACTGGTGCATAGTCTGTTTTATCCCACTGGCTCTCTAAGGTTCAGGTATTAACATAAATACAGCCCATTAACACTTGTTCCTCTCTGTCAGGACATAAATTAAGTCTGCAGGTGTTCCATGAAGCTTTACCCTTGGTACTAATTAAGCCTTGATAATTAGGTTTGTTAAATTCAGGCCTTTAAGCTTATATTCCCTCTTTGGGTTGCCAAAATGGGGATTTGCAATATACAGGGCCTGTTTCTGCTGGTTTTCTATTTTTTATTTTATATTATTTTGTCTCATTTTGGTTTTGTTTGCAACAAAACTGCAGTTGTAATAAACTCTCCTTTGCTTAGATGGTTAAAGATTCAAAACCTGTGAAGAACTTGGAGATCAGCTTATATTTACATCAGAACATTTTCTTTTGCTGGCTTTTTTGGCAGAACACAGTCATTGTAGTGGAAAGTTTCCAGTCCATATGTTAAACACACAGATGCTTCAACTAGATAAATGGTTGCAGTTCCAAATGAAATATCATTCAGAAATGTACAAGTGGAGATTCTAAAATGATAATATTAAAAATGCGTTTAAAAACAATAGAAGTTTAATTTAGCAAGCATATCCCACATAGCAATAAGATTTTCCAGACAGAGAAAACAGTAAAGAGAAAAGTTCTAATACCTTTGATTTTTGTCAAGTGTTTTAAAGAGTTCTGTTCCCAGGTCATATGGTCTCAGTGCTAAATAAAAATAATAACTGAAGAAATCTGGTTCAAAGGAATCCTCCTGGGAGGAGGGTTATTTGTAACACATACACAGAACATTAAATAGTCTAATCAAAATGGATTTTCTTGCCAGTTAATCTCTTCTCTTTTGTTTCTCCATAAATATATAGCCCATCAGATCAAATGTTTGATAAATGTCATTTTTCATCTAGAATAAATGAAACCACAGCTACAACTCTATTAGAGGCACTTTTCACATTATTCATTGCAATCATGCTAACTTGATGCTAATAGCTTTAATGGTTTTTTTAATCCATGGGATATTACGTAAAATAATATTTTTAATCAAAGCATTGTTTTTTTTTAAATGAAAATAAAATAAATAAATTAATAAATGTCATTAGAGACTTTCACCCACATTAGATTCCCATCCTTCATTTTATTTAGTGTTTTATTGACCAGAAAGCCACAATTAATCATTTTTGGGCAAGAGCTTTGTTTTTGGTCAGCAAAAGCATTTAATTCAGATGTAGTACATAAACATACACTCAGTTTAAGATGCCTAATATTATTTTTAAATTTTATTTTTATTTTTAATAAGACATTGTTTTAAGTTTGGGATAAACCCTTTAATTAACTTTATTGAAAGAATAAAAATTAATCAGGGTGCATATTTAGACCCTGCTGTAAAAAGGATTTAATACAGGATGATAGGAAATAATAATTAGGTTGTTGAAAGACTATTTTTCCAGTATCCAGTGTGGCATTCAGATTGTTGTTCCTTGGAATGGCTCAGCTATGAAAGAACCCCACTGAAGGAGACAAAAGGCAAAATATATAATGATTATCATTAAAAGGCATCACTTCTTATTGCAGAAAATACTAATCTCACCTTGTAATTTACAGCATTTCTATATTTATAATGAGAAATAGCCTGATACATAGCATATTTCATAGTAACAGTGTCCTAAATACTGAATTAATTGGCAGATTTTTAATGGTGGCCCCATTGAGGCGTATAACGATTGACAAAATACTAGAGGAGAGAGTATACTTGATAGATTCCACTTATTAATAGGTCAAAGTCATTAGGGAGATAATGGATGAGAGGAGCTCTATTCAACCCCTCGATGTTTTGACTTTTTAGAAAAAAGGAAGCCTGTGAGCTGGGCTCTTGGAGTCCAAGCCTGTAACAGAATGTGGAGTTTTTTAAATTAATAATGTTTTTGGTTCTGCAGCGTTTTCCATGTCAAGGGGGAAGAAAGATTTTGATTTGGATATATAATTATTGCACTGTTTTTAAGGGTTTGGGCTCCAACTGCCAGATATAAATCTGAAAGTTGTTGGAAGCATAAAATAAATTTTGTCTTGCTCGTGTGCACCAGCTTGGCTTCAACATTCACATTTGTGCTTCTAAAGCTTCCTTTGTTAGGGATTCAGGAGGCTTTGTGTTTTATTAGGAAGTTGCAATTTCTGTATTTACAGGAAAACGGTGCTTTCCCTTTTTCCTGCCCCCCATCCTGCGTTCTGGTTTGGAAAAACCTAGGAAACAGTCCCAAGAGTTTGCTGAGACGTGGCCTGTGCCAGAGTGAGGGACATTAGACATGCACATACCCCCCTTCTGTACAATAACTGGCCTTTCCTGTTATATTGCTGAAAATGTTATTAACGAAGCCGGGAGTCATTGCCGATTAAAACCCTCAAGGACAAAGATGTGACAACTTTTTTTCTTTGCAGTGAAGTCTTGCAGTGCACATTGTGCAGCTCCGTGTGGGAAGGGAGGCTGCTGCAAGGGCTGAGAGGTGGATGGGAAGCTGGGGGTTAAGGCATTTCAAAATGTCAGGCAGCTTGTTATATTGCAGTACATCATTCTGTCCCCCGAGACTGCTGCTGAGGCCTAGGCCAAAGCTATATAGAGAGCAGAAAATTTGACACGAACTTCCAAATTTTCTCTTTAGCTCTCTTGGGCTGCAACCCATATGCCATGGTTAAACCATCAGGCTTTGCTCCACTGAGAGCTTAGGACAAAGCAACTCAGTATTTCCTTTTCAGTGAAAGTGACTGCTTGTTTCCCTAGCAGAAATCCATTCTCCCACCCACTGTCTTCTTAGAATGAAAATAGCTTCTTTTTTTCCCTAAGAGGTTGTCTTGAATTGCATGCCTCTTGTTTTGCTGTTATGAACTTCTCAACAGCACTAGTGGAACTGAACAGTAGATTTTAATGAATGATAAAAAGGCATTGGTGTTTGGATTATACATTTGCTGTGTTTTCCAGAGGTACACAGTCACATCTGAAGCAGAAACAGCATTCGTGGACATTCCTCCAAACCCCACATTGTCAGTGTCACTGCAATACATGCCTGAAATGTGGGAGGGTGATTCTATCTACAGATATCCAAGCTTTTGCATCAAAACACCCCTCTCATTCAGAACCCTGTTTATAAGGGCAATCACTTTTCCCATGAATTCTCAGTCTCACATGATCGGTAGTTCATTACTAAACAATGTAAATATGTGAGATTCCAGCCTAGTGAAAGTGCAGTGAAATCACAGCCCACGTTTTCAGTCCTGCACATGGAACCAAACACATTGAGGTTTCTGTTGTCATGTAATAGCCCGGTAATTTATTATTCCCACTGCTTGTATCACAGTTGTGCAAGAGAACCAGAACATGCCAAAATTGCTATTTGTGAGAAATTGAGTTACGGCCAAGTGTAGTTTAACACTGGGGCCAGAACCTCATCTCCCTTTCCATAAAGCTGTCCTGACAAGCAGCTGAGGATTTTCATAGTGTTAGAGAGTTTCAGATGCTCTGGCACTGGCAGCCGGCTCTGTTAGCCCCCTGTGCATGCCTGGGTCAGGTACAGCACCTAAAAACCTCCTGGAACACGCCTGGGACCCAGGCCAGGTGGAATGATGAAGAGGACTAGGGAGGTACCTGTGCCTCATGAATTCTTGCACCAAGCATAACTTGGCAAAAAAACCCCCAAGATCTGTTCTCTGCTAAACTGTTTTACTACCCTTATGTCTTCCAGCCTGGCTAAACTCAGCATATTTGGATAATTTTTTATTTCTTTCTTTTCTCTAAAGGATATTTGCATGAGCATGTGTAAGAAAGAGAAAGACCAAATGGCTTACATGCTTATTTTCTTCTCCAAGTTTATCCTTGCAGTATTATTATTACTGTTATTACCCCTATAAATTAAACATTATTTGACAAGTACTAGTGTTGGTGTTCGCATGTGAAGAGGTTGGGGATTTCAGAAGAGACCTATGAGAATGATCAGAACTCTTATCCCATAGCAGAAGAATAAAGCAGCACTGTCTTTGTGAGGAAAAGATGAAGATATTCCTTGCTTGGAGAAAACTTCTCCTAGAAAAGGACTTTTAATCTATCAGGAGGAGATAAAGTGACTGGGCTGAAACTACACAAATCGTAGTAGTAAAATTTAAAAAAAAAGAAGGAAAAAAGAAGAAAAGGAACAGTGCAATTAAGCACTGTAACAACTTTCCAGGGAATGTAGTGACTTCTCCATCACTTGAAGTCTTTAAATCAAGATTGAATGTCTTTCTAAAAGGTGTTGGTTGTAGCTCAAGCAGAAGTTATGAGCCATGGGCTGGATGCGGGAATCCCTTGGCTAAATTCTGTTAAACAGAAGGTCATAGTAGATGATCATAATGATCCCTTCTAGCCTTTAAATCTATGACTCCATTAATCTTCTCCAGCCATGAAAGTGTCATTTGCCCACACGGATTTTGGATCTTTAGAGCTTGCACTCATTTCCATGAACCAGCCTGGGTGGAGGCTACGCCGGAAATGTGTGCACAGCTCCTTCTGCTGAGCAGCTGCTTTAGTGCCAACCTGGAGCGTTTTCTCCTTCAAACTTTGTTCCCAGAGGAGTGGGCTGCCTGTTTGTGCCATGTAAGTGTGTGCTGTGTTTTCTTCTCAGGCACTGTAGCTGAGGGACATAAACCTGTAGAGTTTAAATCACAGAAGGAGCCATTTATAATTCTTGTTCATTTTGTACACAAATCCATGTGATTCCATTAGATATGCAGCACAGCCTTTTATACAGTAGTGAATGGAGATCAAGCACTTCTGTTTACCTATGAAATTGCCTATTAAAATTACAATAACCACCATAAAAATGACTTTTTTATGTCTCTCCTTTGAGAGGAAGTTTCAATTTACTGGTTCATGTGAAAATATCTTGCAAGTAATTGTAAATATTTTAGGTAGATTTACTCTGATATTACTTGATGTGTCAAATTCATTGAAAAAAAATGATCTACTGAAATGTTAGAGACACAATCAAGTTGAAATCTATTCAATTGTTTAAAAAGGGGGAATTCATTTAATATTCTGTGCTAGTATAGAGCTCCTCCTTACCAATTGTTATGTAAATCCAGGTTTGAAAGTTGAATATTCCCTTTTATTTCTATTTTTCAAAAGACCCCTAAAAATAATGATAATAGTGGAATAGGTGGAATTATCAGTAGACAGAGGGCCTTATCTTTGATTGGTTTGAACCAACACAGTTCTTCAACATTTGGGACTCCAGGCACAAATGCATCAAAATTAAAGTCAAACCAAGCTGCAGGGCAAGAAGGTGTTTTCCTGGTTGGGTTTTTTGGTGGTAGCTGGAAAGAAAAGGGTTTCCCAAGATAAGCCAGTCAGAGGCTGGAGTGAGATGGAGGTTTGGGGTGTGTTGCAGTGGTTTTGGGAACCTCTCCTCTGCTGAGGAGCCTTCTGTGGTTTGTTTGGCTCTTTTCCATCTGGTTCAGGCTGCCTCAGGATAAAACCAGAGGCCTTTTCTGGAAAAGATGCTTACAGGCTTGAACGTTCTTCTGGGGGGCCCCACTTTCTCTCTTTGCACCAAAATAAGGCCTTTTTCTCTCACTTTTTATGGAAAGCAATTAGTCAAGGTACAAGCCAGGGGCCAGTTTTGTGAGGAACTGAAGTGTTCCTGCCTCATGCTGTGGGAGTGGAGCAAGAGGAGTGAAGGGGGGGGGTCTGCACCTCTTAGAGCAGAAGGTCTGCATGTACCCAGGGCATTGGGGTGTTTTGGTACCAACTCAGATGGAAGAAAGCCACTGCTCTTTGTGGGTGCTCCGGGATGTTTTTCCTGTGGGACCTACTGATCAAGCTTTTTATTTAATTTTTCTGAAATTCAGCAACTTCATAACCTGAGCTGGTGTTCTGAGTGCTGTTCACCCAGCTCCTGGAGGATGTGAGGGTGGGTGGCCTCTTTTCCAAGGAGAGTCAGTGTCGTTCGGTGCCTTCTTTAATGATGTTTGTGGACAGTGCTGAGGACAGGACATATGCTGCCACTAAAAATTACATGGATAAAATTCAGATCCTGTTTCTTACAGAAGCCTCCCAGAGATGTGTGCTCACTGTTCAGCTGTTGAGATTGTTATTAAACTTTATGGACCATAAACCCCATGGAAACAAGGAAAGTGAACAACTATGCTATTACAATAGTGTCAAAACAGGAGACATATTTCATAGCCTCAAAACTGTGAGCCTGCCTCCGTGAAGCATTTCAGCCCTGGTGGACTGCCTCAAACTAGTGTTTATTTAATCTCTAAATTAAATGCAATGTTGCTAATACATAAAGCCTGGAAAAATATGCTCCTTTAAGTTTAAAGTTCAGTTTCATAAATCTAGCTTTGCAGACTGCCTTCTGAAATGGGAGTTGATTTTTTTTTTTAATTTAAATATTTGTCAGACATCCATCATCTCTTAATATTTCCTGTCATGGGGATCTACTTAATTCCAAACTAAATCCATCTTGATTTCCACTAAATACCCCAACTTGCTCAGTACAACAACAGCCTCCTGATTAGGGGAGACAGACAAACAAGGGAATGAAAACATCCTTGACACGCGCATGGAGGGTGGGAGGAAGGAAAGCAGGGACACCAAATGCAGCCTGATTCAACAGGACAACATGTTTGCTTTCAAATGTATTTATGTTGAGAAAGGAACTGTCAGGTTCTGTGTGTAAGTTGCTTTATTTCACGTGCTAGCAGACCTGTCCCTTGTATGTATACATTTGCCTTTCAGTGTCCTCCTGCAAATCGCTTTTGACTCGGCCAAGTTGCAACAGTTTAAATACCATCTTTCACGTAGGCTCGGGAAATTTCCAACAACAGCACTTTCAAAAAATCCCCCAAACTCATATTGCAATATTTTAAAGACCAGGGAGCATGTGTATCTGTAGGGGTTTCTGTATTTTTTTAATCCCTTTGGTGGTGGGAAAGCCATCCTTTCCCTTTTCCCGGAGATTGTTAGCTCTGTCCTATCTAATGGAATATTTTAAGGTAGGTGAAAGTACTGACAATAATCTAGTTTTGATATTCTTGACCTACAGAAAAAGTGAAGATGCAGTGATGTTTGATTTTTTTTTTCAAAATTTTTTCTATTAAAAGGTAAATTCCCCCAGATTGATTTTTTTTTTTCCTAAAGAGAGGCTAAAGTGGGGATGCAGTAGGAAACCAAAGAAAATAAAGGTGGTATAACTGAAACTTTGTCCTGGGGTAGAAATTACTTATCAGGCACTATCCTATCATGTGATACTGCTGGTTTCTCTGTGATTTGTGGTTGAACAGTTTTTGTTTGGGTTATTTTTTTAATATATTTGGGGTTTGTTTCTTTTTTCACTCAAGCATCTGAAAGAGATTTCAGGATCGGAAAACAGATAATCAAGTTTAAAAATAATGACTAATACATTTCATAGGAATGGAAACTTAATATTTCTTCTTTCCCTTCCTATAATGATGATTAATAAAAAGGCAGCTTCAGTATGACCTGTCCCTCCTCCTACACACTCGCTTTCCTTTTTTCTGCAGCCTGCTAATGACTATCACTGTAATTGTTAGGTGCTGTTGATCATAGGAAAGGAATGTATTTCATGCTGCTGTTTATTCTGGGTCTATAAAGCTGATATTCCTGTGATTCTCCTATCTGAGCTGATTAATTGCCACCAAATTAGGCACCGTGCTTTGAGGAATTTAACCTATTGTTTTCTGTTTGTGGCACACGTGGTAGTGCTGGCGAGGGAAGTTTGTCACCCTGGTTTGTTGCTCCTCAGATGTGATCCCCTGAGTAGGGTTTAAAATGTTATGAGCCTGCAAATGTAAACAATTTTTCATGTGATTGGGAGGTTATTTTTCCTAAGCACCTTGCTAAGTGTACATTGATAGCATTGCATGTAAACTGACTTCTACAGTGCTTGCTAGCAATGATGTTATTTATTTGAATTTACTGGGAGCTGGTTTTTTTAAAGAATGGTAATATTATCCAGTGAATCCTCTCTGAGAGAATTGTTTGTAAACATGCCAGGAGAAATTAATGTAGAAAACGCTTGTAACCTATTCCTCTCTGTAAATCAGAGAGGGAAATGAGTGATATATCTATATGTTTATACATCTATATATACATATATATATATATACACACACACACTTTCTTAAGTAGGTCAGCAATTCATATGAAAATGTCCACACCAAAAGAGTTTCTATGCCAGGAAGACTTTTGTTCTTCCCCAGAAGACTTGTGTTCTTCCCCAAGTGCTTCTATTGTAAAATGTCTCGTTCCTTAAGTGGGCATTATGTTACTGTATTTTATAGGTACCTTTCCAAAAGAAATTTAATTACATCGTCATTTTAGGTGGTAGGAATAAGCTGCACAGTATACAGTTCCCAAAAAGTGAATTCATTTTTAATGTGCCATCTGTTGCTGCAATACAATACGAAGATAAATAGTTGAAAAAGAGAAAGAGAATTGACAAGAAAGAGAAATGGGTTTTGATTTGCCCTTTCATCGCACACATAAAACAACATAAGCTCAATCAATGCACAGAAATGAAAGCTAATACATAACAGCCCTTGGTCCTGAATTCTCCCCACCTATTGTTTCAAGTCCTAATTAAGAAAGAGGAGATCTGAGTTAGTGCAGCTCCTGCTGCCTGCCCCAGCTCGGCTGTGCCTCCTCAGATTGGGGGGCTGAGGGCTCTCCCACCCTGCCGAAGGTGGGCTGGGCTGTGCTGGCTCTGTGACTGGGCAGAGGGGAGAACCAACACCCAAACTGATGAAAGCCCACGCCAGGAAGGTTTGATCAGTGCTGGTAATGAAAGGGATGTTGATGGACGATTTGGGATCCTTTACCAGAGAGATCCCCCACTCTAATGTCAGGCTCTTAGACAGCTTAAAGCAGTGATTAATATTTAGCAAAGTGATACACGGGGAGGTTTGAAAGGTGAGGTTATTTACTGTGTATAATTAGCTATGGTTATTATTTGTAAAAGACACTTTGTGGATTCTAGATGTAAGTACCAAAGCCCAGTTAAAAGGGTTTTATTAGTTATAAAGATCAGTTAGTATCAAAAAGCTGTTCTGTAAAGCCCATTATTCAGATGCTTGAAAAGAAATATTGAATGAAATTACGAGCATAAAGCCTTTCTTCTTCAGGGACACGTGCTTCTATGAAGATTTTCTGGTGAGATAAGATTGTCTGTTCCTCCTCTTCCCTTCCCTCCTCGTGTTCAAAATGAACTACATTTCAGACATATCTGTGTGTAGACTCTCAAAGCTTTAAAGGAACAACAGAGTAAGGAAATGAGCATTGTTAGCTCAGTGAAATAAATTCCACCTGACACTTTGGGGTGACATTGTCTTGTTTCAACAGGAGGAGATTAAAGAAGGAAATTCTGTTTTTCCTATGATAGGAAATGCCCCTTTATTATCCAGACTCAAAGTATTTATTACAAAATAATAATAACAAACCCCAATTTTCTGCTCTTCCCAGGATGCTGAAGTGCCATGTTGAAGAAGTGGCAAAAATGGTTTAAATAAAGCCCTTGGTATGTGCACATGTCCTCTCTTATCAGCAATTACTTTTTAGGGTCAAGTGATTAAAAGAGTCAGATATATAGAATTGGGTTCGTTTGGAGGTTCTCCTCTTCCTCTGGGAGCTAAACACCCCAGACAGCTGGAGGCTCCTCAGATAACTCAAGAGAGAGTTTGTGGGTTTTGTTTTACTGTAGCACAAAAATCAAACAAGCAAAAACCCAAAAAAGAGACAGTCCCTGAAGTACTGTGAGGCTGGCTGCAGATAAAGAGGGGAAGCAGTTATTTTGCTATGGATATTGTGGTAAAACCAGGTAATTGGAAGGGGGTTTTGTGCCTGATTGAAAAAGGTTTAGAGCAGTTCCCACCTCAGGTAACTCTTAAAATCGAAAGACCCTTTGGGCATCTCCTGCATAAGTAAATTTTAGCTTGGCCTTGAGAAATCATATGCAAATTTCCATGGAGCACTTTCATCTTATTGGTCTCTCTTCCTTTTAGTGCATATCAACCAGATTTTAGGAATTCAGCAAATCTGATAAATTCAATGATATACATGATATAGATATGTATAAATACATATATGATTTAAGTTTAATTAAAAGCCTTGGCTCCCATCGGGGCTTCATCCCACCAATCTTCATGATTCCTTCTTTGAAGGTTTGTTGTTCTAGGAAGAAAACGAAGGAGAGATGGTGTTGGTGATGCTTTCTCTTGGCTTTATGGCATCTCTAAATCCTTCTATGCTGATCATGACAGTAATTCCAAAGAGCACTTTCCGACTTCTGTACTGAAATACGTGTGGGAATGACGGAGTTTTGTTGTGTCTGATCTCAGGTTGGCTTTATTATGCAAAAGCAGTGAGAAGCTTCTTGTACTTGGAGAAATCCTGGTGGAACATATTAACAAAAGCTTGTACAATTACTCTTCACTGACTGTCAAACGATGCCAGGCTTGTCCTCAGCTACAGGGAACATGGTTTAGTTTTGTTTTATGTTGTTGTTATTTAATTGTGGGAAAAAGAAGTTTTGCTTCATACCTGCTCTCAGTCTCATTCATATTCTCCTCCTTGTTTCCCTTTCCTTCTTTCTTTCCCCTTTTGTTTTCATACAGATTTCTAAATCTGATTAGCAATCACTACAGCTTGAAAAAGGCCATTGTTTCCACCCAAAATTTGCATTTATCTCCACTTAAATGGTTTTTAGCGGAGGGATAATAAAAGAAAGCAATTCAATAATTTTTGAAGAATTATACTCTCTTGTGTTTTTTTTAAAAAAGCAAGGATTTATTTTTTTAAACTTCATAATGAGGATATTTAGGTCTACAGGAAAAACACTGCTTTTTGAACAGACATCTGCAGAAATGTGCTGTATTGAAATGGCACTTTCAGGAGGCAAAATAGCCTCATTTGTTTTACTGCTTTTCTTCAGTGATTAACACTGCTGCTGAAAGTTTTAGTTCAATTCTTGCTGCTTCAGTTTCAGAAAAGTTTGGAAGTATTTATCAAGGTTTAGGCCAGAGGGGAGCTGGGACATCATGGCCCTGCTCGTGACAAACAGGGACAGAAGTTCTGCAGGATCAGTAAAGGGAGGTGCCTGCTTTGTGCACTCCAGACAAAGCCAGATGTGCCTGGTTCTCGTGCTACTAAAGGAAAATAAATATAAACAGATCCCACACCTGAGCATCCCCTGGCCACTGCAGTCTGTGGTGCGAGTGCTGCTGTTCCTTGCTTGCAGGAGTGCCTCCTGCCACTTTAACCTCTGCCAGCAGAAAACTTTGACTGTCATAAAATGTTTTGAATTGGAGCCTGGAACAAACTTTCTTTGCCTTGTTTTATCTGTTTTGAAACCACTTGGAAGCACAGGTTTGGGCTGGTGCACTGAGGGGCTTTCTGTGGCGACCAGTGCAACACGAGAGGTTTGGCTCCTTCAAGAGTTGAAAAATTTAAGAGCAGGAGGGGAAGGAGGAGGAAAAGGGGAGGATGCACATAAATGTTTAAGATGTAGATTAAGGCTTCCACAGAGCTGTGATGACTTCAGTGTCTCATCTCCAAGCTGATTTCTGTGGTTGTGCTCTTTGTGAGTCGCATTCCTTCAAACGCAGTTTCTCTTCACAACACAAACCCTTTTCTTCCCAAGTATCTCTGACCACCTTTCCCCCTGAGCCTGCGCTGCGTGGGTGGGGGACAGATACTGGGGAGTGTGTGTTTCCCTGGGCATTGCAAGGCTTGGACTTCAGGGTGTTTTTCATAGAACCCCAACTTTCACGAGATCAGGGGCATGTGCTCAAACTGAGTCAATATTCAGCCTGGGCTGAAATAACGTAATGCACATTCTAGTTTGTGTTTTACACTAAAGCTCCAGCCAGGAATTGAAAAGAGAATGCTAATTGCTCTGGCCTCTGGTTATACAGTGTACATGCCTACAAATGCATTTTGTCCTTTGTAAATACACATTTACATAGAATATTCTTTATATTTGTGTTTCATTAAACACAGAAGTTCACTAGCAGTGTCTCTGGCCCTCTGCTTCTGCCTGTCATTCCTTTCTGCCTTCAAAATCTTCTGGCTTTGAAGTAAATAACCGTTTTTGCTACAGATGTCTTAGTGCTATAGAGAGCTGTTAAAGTAATTGTACCTACTTCCAAAATGTATGAAAAATGAGAATTCCTGAGAAAAGGTTTTGACATCTTCTGAAAAGATAATAACAGTGTAGGCTAACAGGGAGAAAGCTGTACGCTTTACTTTCAGTTTGATCACTTATTTTATACCTGTGCATTACTGTTTCTTTAATGTTCACATATAAAATTCAGTTAAATGTTGTTCCTAAAAGCTGCAGGCAAACTCCTCTGAAAATACCAAGATAATGAACTTGAACCTGAGCTTTCTCCATCAAAGAAATCATTATAGACAATGTGTTTTAGCTTTTGGCTTTATTCAGTTTAAATTCACATTTTCTCTTCCACGGGAAGAAGAAAGTGCATCTTTAAGAGGAGGTGTTTGTTAAATCAATATATACCTGTTGGTATTGCTAGGAATTGCCTTTCTGCTTTCAAATTGCTGTACAAAATACCTGAGTAGGCATAATGTCAAGAATGGAAATAATCAAAGTGTATTTAAGACTCGCTTAAAAAAATCCATTTAAAAAGTAGGAATGTGTTTTTCAGGCATTTTAAGACCTTAAATTGAAACACAAGTATTTAAATTATTTTTCAAAGGGATTCAAAACTGTAGTGTATTTGCATAGCTACTGAGTGAACTTTTTTGTCCTCAGCATTTAAGTTTTCTAGCAGTTCTGTATTTTAGAAGACTCCAGTGCCCCATAAAAAGCAAATACTCAATTTTTCAGTTTCTAGGCACTGAATATTTTCCCTTCTGCTGGATTTGTTTTTATAACAGTAATTTATTTTAAAAAGAAAAAGGGAGAGAAAGTGAGAAACTGAAGAAATGAATGGAAGATTTTGGAAAAGGCCATTAAACAAGCTCTCTAAAATCTGATAGATACTGTCAAACGTTAAAATAAATATACTGCCGTGGTGGAGAGGAGGTGAGGGGTGCCCCGAGCAGCAGGGCTGCACAGAGCCTGCACTTTGCTACCTAAACTTCACTGAAGCTCTGCCAGCTGATTTCATTAGCAAGGGGATTCAGAAGGTAAATGTTTGTAGTGAGACTAACAAAACTACTCCAATCCTTACCAGTCAACAGCTACAGGGGGCTCTCAAAGGCCACTCACGGGGGCTGAGGCTCCACGTTTGGTCTTGCCAGCACAAGACATTCCTATAGAATTTTATTTATCTGTTTATTTATTATTCCTCCAGAATCACAAAGTGTCCAGCAATTGCTGATCTTGAAAGAAAAACATTGAAGCCATGATCTAAGTGGGATTCATCCTGAGTAACAGATCAAGTAGCCCTGGGAAAACAAGCTTTTAAAGCTGAAGTTTTATATATTTAGACCTGGGTGGGTTTGGTGGTTGGTTGTTTTTTTGGGTTTATTTTTAGTTTAGAATAACTGCAACGAACCCATCAAGAGGCACTTGAGCATGCTGCCAAGCATTAAAAATGATGGAATAACAGTGTGGCACAACTCACTCATCTTCTGCATCCTGGGGTGCCCAAGGCTGCATCCACCCCCCGGGACACCCTGGGGAGCCCTTCTGCCGCCGCCTCTGCCGCAGCCCGTGCGGAGCTCGGCAGGCACCAGTGACATTTGTGTCCATTCCAGCAAAACCGGAGCACAAAAGGCAGGCAAACACCCTCGGCTTTCAAAATTAAGCTGGTTTCTACTCTCTCACATGGTCTATTAATGCTCCAGGCAATTAATGTCACCTCTATTTTGTTTGTATTGATCCTCAGCTTGCTTGTTCTCTCGTGCCTTGTTCTGTGCCAAGTCGCGGGCTGGTCTTTCTTCGTCTTGGCTCGGTCAAAAAGGAGACAGAGCGTTTTCTGGAGCACGGTAATACGAGTGATGGAAAGTTATTTGTAGGGATAAACTACTGTCCTGGAGAATGCCCCTCTTCTCCCTGCTGTCTTTCCTTGGGGCCACGATCCCATCAGAAGATACTCATCCTAATTCGTGTTAGGAAGAAATCTGATCATTATGAACATCAAATCACTCTGTAAGACAGGGAATTTGTCAGTCAGGATGATCAAGGCAGTTTGTGTATCCAAGTCTGCTTGGTTTATGGAACACGGGGAAACTGGGAACAGTGACCCATTAAAGCCTCCAGCCCTACAGGAAGGAGGCAGCCTGGAGTTCATGATTTTAAGTTTCAGGACAGTTTCTACAATTACATTTAAGAGTGGCTCTGTACAGTTGGTGCTCCAACAAACATCAGCCATTTTTGTACAGGTTCACTCATAGAAATTAACTTCAAAATAGATCAATTTTCAGCAGTCCCCTAAATACAGTGTTCCTATCCCATATTGTACACATGGTCACTGCCTTCGGAAAAACCCAAATGGTGAACTGGCCTGGTGAGGTAGCAACAATTATGCCTAGAGACAGGTGGTCTTTTTCAGTTTGTCACCTCTCTCAGTGGAAAGCAGTCGTTTCTACTGTCCAAATTAATTAGTTTTGGTGTTCTTGTCTCCACTGCTTTAGCAGTGCTGCTTTTACAGCTCTACTGTGTTTTAGAGTTCCACTCCTGCAATCTGGAGCCTCAGGTGTGACATAAAAGCTCATGGCTGTAATGAGTTTGGGGTTTTTCCATTGCTGCCAAGAGTGATACAGCTCTGAAAGGATGGAGGTGAGCAGCCAAGGCAGCAATCCTGGAGAGGGTGGGTTCTGTTGGTAAGGCAGTACAGCCTGATTGCATTTCCAGAAAAATCCAGAATATCATCTAGGAAGTGTTTGTAGTAAGACTTTCACAATCTCTGATAAAAACTTATCTCTTCAGAGAGAGATGAAAACTGAAAGCATGTGGGGGGTTTTGTGTGTTGTTTTATGATTTCTTATGTTTGGTGGTTCATTTTTTGTTTTCTTTGCATAATCTGCGCTGCAGACACAGTCAGGGCTCCATATCCTGTGTTAGATCGTGTCTTCCACAAATGTGCAAGGACTGTAGCTTTTAATTCTTTTCTTCATCTTTCCTAGCAGACTTCATCACAACCTTGTACCCCTAGAAATAAATATATATTGTAGGGAGCAATGTTTCTTCGCTGTTACTCTGGAGGAAGCCTGGTATTTGCAGAACGCCTTCCTGCTAGGTGTGGAAATGCACTGAGCACACCTATGAGTGACCTCTGATGTTTGTTTATCCTGATTTATGAGATCCCATGCATACTACAGGGAAGAAAAATAAATATGCAAAGTGCCAGTAGACTTTTAATGGAGTTACCCTGTATTTCTCCACAGAAGCTGACCTTGAAATTGCTTTTCATGCACAAGTCAAAATATGTAAATTAAGATCTCAAAGTGACAGTTCAAAACATGTATATAGTTTGTAAAGTTCTTGCCAAAGCCATGGAAATTTCATGTTCTACAAAGGCCATTCATCTGCCTCTGAAACTGTGTGTAGCAAAGTGTAGAAAAATGGCATTGCTCAAGCACTCGGAGGGAAATTTGGTCAAAACACAATTTCACTTCAGCAGGATGAGAAGTCTGCCAAAATTTGCTCATGAAATCTGTGACCGTGCTGCCAGTCCAGTGTTGAGCTTCCAGCTCCCTAACAAAAGCAAAAACTAAGCTGGTATCTAAAACTGACTGGTCTATGCCTAATTTTCTTTAATGACATTTGCTTTGCTACTGTTCAGTGTCAGAAAAGGCAATATGAGCAGGGCAACTCACTGTTCCAACGTGAAATGAGAAACCTGTGGGGCTTCCATCTCCTCTTTCCTAAATAGTACAAATAATATAAAACTCTTTTAAATGTTTCTGTTGGCTGCATTACATGTCAAGTGCTCCCAGAAACACTTTCATCTCATATTTTACCTCTTGATTTCCCTGTACTCCCATTCTCCAAGCATTGCTTCTAATGGTTTTCAGTCCCAGCACAAAACTGTTCCATAATACTGAGGGTATTAAGTATTTTCCTCTTTACCCTCTGCCATTGTGTGCAACATAAAAAATCAGTAAAATGAATTTCAGTTACGTTTATGATTAGTCCCTGTCCACACCAACCACCACATTTGGCACGGGAACATCTTCTGGAAGCAGCCCTGCAGATAAACAAGCAGATATGCTGGGCTGCTGAGCAGATGAGTAGGAAATAGCTGGGTTCCCAGTGACAAATCTGTTGTGGGGATGAAGAGAAAATTCAGGCAAAACATTTGGTTATGTGGCAGTGCAGAGGATTAGTCAAACGTTATAATTAATGCCACTAGTGCTAAAAGGACATCGGGGTGTGGGATGTGTTGATTGTTTCTTCTTTCTGTTTATTCTATTTCCTCTGCCTTGCAGCTGTAGGGCTGTGCCAGCGAAAGCCCCCGAGAGCGAGCTTTAGCCGCTGCTCCTCTCTAACTGCATCATTACCTCACTCCAAACAAAGTCCTTTTTTTTTGTCAATAGAGGGTGAAAACATTATTGGATTCAGGAGCTCGGAGTAGTCCTGTACGCAGCTAGGGATGAAGAGGATAGATTTATGAAATGGACCATTTCAAATGGCATTATCTTCCCACGGTGAGGAACACCTTTCATAAATCATGGGGGAGCACTTGGAAAAGAAAGCATTTGTTATTCCTGCCATATATTGTTTTTGCATCCTCCACCATGTGATGTTGGGATGAGGGAGAATCTTCTGTTTGCATTTCTTTTCTCCCCTAATAATTAGTGCTTTTTTTCTTGCAATTACAGGAAAATTCAGAACAAGCTTGACAATATGAATTTTTAGCTTACCTTTGTTTAGCTGCAGACACACACTGAGCCTCAGTTTTCTGGTTTGGGTCTGAAGCCAACTATTTCCTACACACTTCCAATATTGCAGGGCATTCTCTGCCTCATTATGTAGCAGGAGGTCAACTGGGAAGAGGAGTTAAAGTAGAGACAAAAAAACTTGTTATTTTTTAAGGCTGGAAGGTTAGTGCTATTTTGTGGGTATTTTTGCTTCTTAAACTCAAAGACCCTATTTTTGCTGCATTAATAAAGCTGCCTCTGATGCCTTTTGAACTCACCAACACCTATCTATTGTACTGGGTGGGAAGAGAGTTTTTTCTGTGTTGTCAGTATTTTTTCTGTATCTTTCACAACCCAACATTGCAATAATTTTACCAGTGAGTCTGACACCACTTGGGATAAATGCAGGTCTCCATTAAACCTGTAACTAGCCTGATGTGAAAAGTCAACATTTATTACACAGTATTATTTGTGTGGATACTTTGAAATCATCCCTTTGCTCCGCAGAGGAAACTTTTGAGAATGCTCCGAGGTAGCAACTTGTCATTACCTGTAATGAGCCCTGGAGAAAGGCCTTGATTTTGGGAAACATGTTTTGACCAGAACTGATAGAAAGATAAAGGTGATGGTAGTGAAGCAAAATTGCTTGAGTTTAAGAATAGAACAAAAGGAGGCATGAACTGAATATTGAAGTGTCTGTTAAATTCAGAATATTAGTTAGAAATTTAAGAAAAATAATTATATTAAATAATTTCTAGTTTGAACCCCCTAGAACTCTGAAGTTGGGAAAGGTCAGATTTCATGCTTGTCCATACCAGCTTAATTCTGCCTCCTCGTGTATCTCTGTAAAAATAAATTTTTTTCTACTGCACCATTCCATGTGTTTATACCACAGTGGAAGCACATCCTACTGAAAACTAAGGACAAACTCTAGCAAGACAAAGGGTGGCATTTTTTGAACTTGAAATATTTGTCTTGGCTACCTGGCATTTTTTTTGAGCAAACGAATGTGGGGAAGGAGCGAGCGACTCCCTGTTTTTAATACGTATATTTTTTTATGGACTCCATCTTAATATGACAAGAGTTTCATTATTGTGTTAATGTGTAATTCATAGGATAGTGAATGAAATATATTTATTTTCTTACAGACGTTACTTTTTTTTCTCCTGGATGTGCTTACAAAAGCCTCTATTAAGGCCAGAGCATAGATGAGAGAAGCCTATCGCTGCCAACACGAAGCTCTGAGCTTCCTCTGCAGTGGAAACTGAGAGATCAAGTCAAGGTCAAACTCCCTATTTATTCCTGAGATTTCTGCAGACACTGTTATTTAGGTGTAATGAGCCCTGCTTGGATCCGGTTTGGAAAGATACAAAAGCTTTGAACTTTGAAGTTTGGAGGCTCCAGTTACACATGTGGGTATCTGAACCCTGAATCTGGAGGCTTGGCGTTTTTGGTGCTGACTTTCCACAGGGCTTAGGAGAACTTGTTCTTGTGATAGTGGAAATGTGTTTTGCTGAGGGCTGAGAAGCCCTTACCAGGACTATAAATGTACCTGCTCATGGGCACTGCTCTGCTGGGGCGTGGGCAGCTCCTGTGTTCACCGGGCACGCAGATGTGCGAGGAAGGGGAAAAAAGCATTTCATCAGCCATGCCAAAAGCGTGTGTTAAAGCTGGAAGTGGCATTCAGTTCAGCAATATCCCACCCTGTGTTTTTTTATGAGTAAACAGGACGGTGACTGTGGCTGAAAAAATACTTTCCCATCACACGTGGGAATCTTGCACAGGAGTTTGTTGGATACAGATAGCAGCAGCTTCTTGTGGGAAATAATGGAATCTTTTCTTCTTAAATTCCTTAAAAGGCTTGATATATAATAATATTGGTTATGTCATTAGGGCAGAAGAATTGCTTTTCTAGCTGAGCTGAGGTATTGAACAGTGCTGTGTGTAATGGATAAAAATGGTTCTCCTGGATAGGGAGAGACAAGGATTGTCACCCCTGTTTTTCAGGTGTATGTGTGGTATATTTGTCCTTTTTTTTTCCCTGACATCCATTATGAGGGCACCGTGTGTGGATTTTTTTTTTTTTTGCTGGTGTCAGGCTTTGAAGATCTTTACACTGTAGCTGAGGTCAGGAATTCCCCACGTGCTGTTCTACCTGCACACCTGCCCAGTGAATGGCAGGTAGCAGTTTTGCCTCTGTTGGTGTCTGGGTATCACCGCTTTGTTTTAATGCCTCAGTGTTTAAAGCTGTTAAATAAAGCCAGGATTCATCAAGAACTGTTTTAATAGAATTGTCAGGTAGCTGCAGTGCCTCTGATTTAAATGAGTAAGCAACACCTATGGGCAAATGATCTTTCTGCACACAGAAATTAATTACAATTCAGGACTGATGAACTTTTATGAGCTAGTTAATTTTTAAAAGATGCTGTGTATGGTTTATTGAAATTAAAAGAAAGTGACAGCTTTCTGCCCCTACCCTCATAAAATTCTGTCCTGCATATAATATTGACCTAATTTAGTTCAAAGGCACTGGATCTCCTCTTTAACACTTCACTGTGTAAAGGCCACTTGAAGGTTCCAGTACTCTTCAAGTAATCAGAAAAGCTTCTTGCTGGGTATCCGTGTTATGTTGGCTTTTATCAGTAGACAAGCTCTCAACTCCTCCACCCTTTGTCCTTGATTACCCTCAAAATAATTTTTTTAAACCAAGTGCAGCTCAAATTCAGCATCAGGTTACAAAACACCCATTTATGGAGTGTTGTGAATGAATATTGATTATAAAACAGTGCACCATGCACCACAGGATTGCAGATATTTTTATGGTGTGGATCTTCTCCTGGTGAAAAGATTTCATGGGCCACTGCCCTCCCTAATTATGACTGTAGGACACAGCTCACTTCCCATTCAAGCCAGGACCACATTGTCTTTTATTTGTATTCACATAACATTCTTGTGGGAAAGCAAAGGAGCAGCTTATGGGAAAAGGTAATATTATGGAGGCATTTTGGTTGGTGCTTTCCCAAGAATCTGGCTCAGGGCTGCTGCTGTTCGAGTCAGTTGTAAAAAGTTACTTTGAGCAATACCAAGCAGTGCTCCAAAATATCAGCGAGAATTTACTTATTTTCTTGCTACTGGTACGAGTCTTCCTTCCCTCCAATGACCTTCACAACCCACAGACCATAAATTTTCAAACCTCTATTTTATGGCCAAAATTTTGTAGAAACCTTTTTTTTTTTTTTTTTTGTCCCAAAGCTGCATTTTTTTTGCTGTGATACTTGACTTCTTGGACCAATGTCAGGGTTTTTTGCAGAAATTCGTGCCGTGTCTGTGAAACCTGACAGACCAGCCCAGTGACAAGAAATTAGCCTTCTCTTAAATACTTAAAATGTCTGGCAAAGAAGTGGAAAAAGTCCAAAGAAATACAAAACCCTATTCATGCCTAGCAAATGAATTTGATAAATACTATATTTTCTGAAGCCACCCAAATTTTTACTTCTTGCTTTCTCCTGAAGCAATAAAGATAGGAACATTAATATTTCAAAGTTTAAGGGGAAAAAAAAAATGGGTACAGGGAGTCTCCTGCATTTGTGTCTATCCTATAGTTGAATTTCTACATCTATTGTGGGACAGGTGCACTGAGGATTTTCAGTAGGAGCTCAGGTGAGAGTGAAAAGGGCTTTCCTTTTCTTTTGGAAGGTTCTATTGAGAAAACACCGAGCACAGCTGCTGCAAGTGGACATTGGCATGAGGAATGTTAATTTTCATGCCTCAATACAGAATTCTCAGGTTTCCTGGGTGAATTAGCTGTTAATGGATTTCTAAAAGGTACCACCAGTGGCATGGGAGAACGCAGTCAGTGCTGAGGCCAGAACACAGGCTGTGATCAGATAACCTGCTAGGATAATAGAGCCAGAGGATAAAACTTTGCTTTGCTCAGGGTAGTAATTGGTCTGCCCCATAGCCTACAGGCTTTGGCCTATAAAAAGGGATGTTTCACTTATCAAAGTATTTATAACGGCTTTTACTTCCTATGTATTCTAAACTGAAAATGTAATTTCAAACCATAAGAGTGAAGTATATAAAGTGTCCCAAAATAACATCTTAAGCTGCTTTCACAGCCATTTCAGGGCATTGCTCTCAGGCAAAGTTCAGGTTGCTTTGGTTCTCAGTGGACATATGATAATGCTATTGAAAAAACACTAGCAATTAAATAACTTTTGTTCTTAAATTACAGTTTTGTGACCAAGAACAGGCTTCAAGAAGTCAGAGGAATGAACAGAGTCTGCTGTTTTTCAGCACATGGCAGGAAAATGTATAGGCCCTTGAAAGGCCATGAGATCAGAGTATTCGTTAGGTTGTTTAATTTTTACAAAACAATTATTCTCTAAGTCAGTGATTGTCTTCCTATTTGTCTGTGGTCTCTAGGTACCCATTGCATTTTTTGGGGATAGACAATTTATTAGGAGTTTAAAAGTGCACCGGTGTGGACACATATGTGTGGTTTTTGGTCCACAGCTGCTGCAACTGCTTATTTAGCTGAACGGTGCAATGCTTGTGTGCAGTTCTCACTGTCCTTCAGCCTGGAACCTACTGCTGGGGTGCTATTTTTGTTAACATCTGTGCTTTTATGACAGCTGGTTTTGTGTTTTCATGCTTATTGCTTCGTTTGCCTACCTGTTTGCCAGTCAGTGCCTCCCACTAACTTTTGAACTCAGACTTGTTTCAGCCAAATAGGCCTGAAGTCTCCAGATAGCTGCATTCTTCCCAGATTGCAGAAGGCTGGCAGGTGGAGCAGCAGACTCAGACTCAAATTAGTGCTCTTGCTGCAGGAAAGTAGGAAAAATTCAGCTTTTGCCTCTGCTGAGTGGCTGCTGGCTGCAGTTGGCACCTGTGCCCTGGGCAGAGCTCCAGGACACGGCAGCCTCTGCCTCCTGCCCCGCTGTGGGGACAGCACGAGGGGGGACATGCAGGAGCTCAGGGCACGGGGACGTGGTTCTGTAGGGTCCCAAGGAAAGGCAGAGCTGGTGGCTGAAAGGGGCTGGGGGCCCTGCAGGTGGGGCTGAGGGCACGGGGAGCGGAATGAGGTGCTTGGGGTGGGCAGGGGCCCGTTCTTGCCATGAGGAGTCAGTGTGATGGACACAGAACCCGCATTTGTCCCGATCACGAGCGTGTGCGTGTTTCAGCTCAGCCTAATTACTGCTCTTGACTCAGCTCAACACATAATGTTGCATGTCATGCTGTCCTACTTTTAATTTCACAGCTGAACACATTTCTATTGTTCTAATCCTCTTTTCCAGGCCTTGCTTTCCTCCATCTGGAGGACATGCAAGGTGTTTGACCTGCGCTGCTGCCACTGCCTCTGGGTGATCCTTTGGGGAACATCACTGGAAACAAACAGACAAAATGCTTCTCCCTCAGCTGCTGACTCCCTGTTTTCTCTAAAAGTGGAGCTGGTGTTCCTGGGCTTTTCCTGGGTGTCAGATATTCACTGAGATGATGAGATAGGCATGTTGGACCTGGTGAAGGCAGTACCAGCAGCTGCAGCTAAGAATGGAACAGATGAAAGTCTGATAACTAATTTTGTAAGCAGAGAAACAGTTTAAATAGCTTAGTCTTGGCTCAGATGGATTTTTCCTGAAATAATCTGTCCAATTCAAGATAATCCCCCACTATTTTGCTTGAAAATGTGGGGTTTTTTGCAGGTTTTACATGCTGCTCTAGTCATAAGGAGAATCCACTTTAGTACCAATCCTGCAAAGTTATGTAGTTTTTTCCTCAGCCTATTTATTCGGCTTGTGACTACTTATGATCTGCTCTGGAGATGTGTTTCAAGATGTAAAAATATCTCTGGCATAACAACAAAGTATTTTGATTCAATCTAGTGCAGCTTCCTTCTTCATCACAAAGTAAGGTGAACTTATCTTCCCCAAAATGGATATCAAGTATTTTCTAAATCATATTTCAACGTTCTTCACTTGATTATGCTGATGACAACACTCCATCTCTCTTTGGCAGTGGTCATTTGGGAGATGGATTTTTATGTTTAAAGAGTGGTTTATTTTAGGGTATGGATAGGTATAACAAAGTTTCTATACATGCTCTACCACTGGTTGAAATTATAACTGGGCCATCATAACCCTTCTGAGCTGGACATGCACTCATTAATTAAACACCCTCTTAAATGTGTCCCAGAGACCTGTGCTGGGACTACTGGGCTGCTCAGGGAAACGAGGATGTCCTTTCTGAAAGTCTGTTGCTCTGTGTTTAGAATTGTTTAATGTCATCTCTAGTACCAGCTCTAGGAGCTGGAAGGAGTGACCCTTGTACATGTGGAATTGGTAGATAGCAGTGCAGTGCCATTTTTTATCCTACTGCATTTAATTATTTATATTCCTTGGTGAAGCAAGTCCAGAAGACTGCTTCATAATTCTGTCACTTCACTGATTTTTTTGATGTGTACTCATTGTCCAAGAAAGAACAGTAAACTTAGGACTTTAACATAAAAGTTACATTGTGCCTTAAAAGAAACATGAAAATACATACAGCTTATTCATATTTAACTTATATGCTTGCCTTCTCAAAGCACAGAAAATCCTGTGTTTCAAATGTCTATTATTTTTTTAACTCATTAATGTATTTAGTTTAAGTACTGTCAAAATTATTTCACTGTTTCAATAAAAAGCATGGGAAATTCATTAAAGAGCTTTGGTTCTCATGTCATCAAAAATTATCTCACTCTAAAATTCTAAATTATACATCAGTAACTGCTGAAGAAGAGAGACTGGGATCAAGCAATTTTGCTTATGGCTCGTATTCCAGCTAAGTTTATGAGGAATGTTATTCCCAATGATTCTAACAGAAACCCCTCGCCAACAACTTTATCACAGTGATAAGAATAAAAATTTTATGTTATTTACTTCATTGAGTGCCAGAAAATACATATGTGCAAATATCATCTGCTTAATCTATATGCCAGACAGGTCTGTTTTAAAGTATGCCCCTAGATTTACTGGATGGGACTGCTGCCAGATTTTAAATTTACTCTCTGGTATTTTGGGAAGCACGGCATCAAATGTTTCACTTTGGATAGGCCATAGGGGAACACATCCCTGACAACAAATACCAGAAATGGTCGAAGCCCATTCAAGGTTTTCGAGGTCTGTAGCAGAATGTCTTTATATACAATAATTGGAGTTATGTAGTAGCAGATTTACAATGTCCTTACCAATTCATGCCCTAAGAGTTTGTGACTTAGAAATTATGTGCCAGTGTGTCAAAGAATACCTGTTCTGGTTGGGGTTCTGCTGTTTGTGGTTTTGGGGTTTTTTTGGGTTCTTGTTGTTGTTGGGGGTTTTTTTTGTGTGTGTGTGTTTTTTACACTGGTGCCTTTTTTGTGGGTATTGTAATGACCATGGAATACAATCCAGCATTATCCACTAAAAAGTCATTATTTGCGAATAGTTATCTTGAAGTAGTATTTCAAACACTACAAATATTTTGTCTCTACACAGCTGGTGACCCTTGGCAGTTCTTTGATAGACCCCTTTCCCTTGAGGGTGAGGAAGAGCAGCTATTTATAATTGTGTTTGTCATTTCTTGAATTTTTCGCCCCCCGACCCCCTTGAATCCTGAATGTGTTCTTCTCATGGATGTCCCTGCAAACCTATGAATTTATAAAGGCTTTTCGCAGAGAAGTGTTTTGAAGGTCTACGTTCTCTTGGCTTGTGCTTCCTTGAAGCTTTTGTTTTAGGGTTTAACATGACTTAAATTGTGTTTTTAGTAAGTGCTGCAGGAATTGGGAGGTTTCTGCTGATGTCCTGACCAATAGCTTGACCTCATGCCACTTCCAGATGGACACGGATTATGGAGAAAGTGAAACTTCAGGTTTTGAGTATCTGGTGAGAGGGGAAGTCTCCAAAACGGAGAGGCTTTGCTGCTCTGTAACAGGATTCATCTGTAGCTGGACTTGAGCAGTGCCACCTTGGAGCAGAGGGAGTCTCTGAGGCGTTTCAGGGTGCTCACACCCATTCTTGCACACTTTATAAAGCACAGGGATGCTTCCTTGAGCTCACAGAGAAAAGCAGCCTCAGGTGCCCCCTGGCAGCCAGCCTGGCCTGCAGCATCACCCTGGAGAGCCCCGAACCTGTCATTTCACAGGGCCCATGGCTCCGTCTGTGCAGAACAGAGATGTCACCGTCCCGGTGGCTGCAGGAGGTTCTGGCTGTGACAAGCATGGGGCCCAAGCCCTGCATACCTTTGATCTTGTATCTCTTCCCTGTGAAGCCTATGTAATTCATAACACAGTCACGTTATTCAGGAATGTTTCCTTAGACAGATTCTATCTCTGAGAGCTTAAGTCGGGGGATTTTCAAACAGTCACTTGATTTATGTATGTGAACATGCAGCTCGTAAGAGGAGTTTATTTTACAACTTCTTTAGTACTGTGCACCAGAAAACCTCCAGTAATTTGAACTCCCTTCATGTTCTTTTTCTTCTGTTCTGTACCCTTCAGTTATGTATAGGTTGATTTCTCATCATTTTAGGAATTTTTTAAAATTACATGGTGAGGAAGGTGACTGAGTCTTCCATCTTTGATTTCGTTCTTTGGTTCTGTGGTATTGTCACTGTGCCAGCAGATGCAATTGCAGTTCTCAGTCCTGTCTTAGATTCATTTGCTGCACATGAACACTGTGTGTTTGTTGTTGTATGAACCATTTTTGTGTGAAGAGATTCAGACTGAGTCCATGTCAAAACACAAGTCCTAAAACATTATTTTTCACTTAGAGGAGTGAAAAATTGTGTTGTCTTTTTAAGACTGGGACAGAGCAACGGAGTGTTCAACACAGTTGCTTTTTGAGGTTTTGATTCCCACTGAAATGGTCCTTTTAATGTCATCTTTAATTTAATCAGATAATGCCATCAAAATAACATTTACCCTATTACTGCAAATTCACTGCATTATTAGCTGGTGTAACAGACAAAAAAGAGAGTATGAACCCCCATGGAAATCTGTGCTTCCAGGAAAAATGGATACAGTTCATAGAAGCTCTATATTTAATTTGCAGTTTCAAAGCACTCTCTATGGAAAGATTTTATGAGTCTGAAATAATCTAAAAACACTTTTCAAGAGAACCCATAGCACCTACCAACTTAGTCTGATTTTTTCGAATCATCATTCCTTTGCCCAGTTTTCAAGTGAGCTGAACAAGACATTTGACACAGTCACAGAAATATTCTCCTAAGACTACCACCCTTTAAAAGTGTGGGTCTTGGATGAATAATGGGATCCATGAATTGAAAGTCAATTGACTTCAGTTTCTAGCATGGGTGTATTAAGATTTGGTGTAATTTTATTTTTCATTTTAGAATCTTACACAAAGTTTGATGGGTTGCAACATGTTTAAGATGTAGAAATATTTGAGAGTCCTTTTCTGTGACCTCTGCTGACAGCCTGAACTTCCATCATTGCCAGCATTCTTTCTTCTAGATAATTCTCATCAAAATCCTAGGATTTTTTTTCCTGTTTAAAATAATATGAATTGTTCCTTGTAAAATATTCCATTACTGATGCAGAAATGTTTTGTGCAGTGTGCTTTCTGTCATTCCTGACCAGAAATAATCTCTGATACCCAAAGAATTCCTGAAATGAGATGCAACTCTGCTGAATTTACTGGTAATTAGCAAAACTGAGGAATGCAGAAGGAAACAGTGAGCGGGAGTAATCACTGTTGCTTAGGAAAGAAGGGAGAATTGTTTTGCATTTAGCAGGAACAAACTTTTAAAAAGTAAATTTTCAGTTGGTGATGTTGCAAAGACATCTTCAAGTTATTACATATTTAAGCAATGCGTCTGTTTAGTTTGCACAAGAATAGTGCTAGAAATGTAAAACTGAAACAAGAAAAGCACATCTGGTTATTTTAATCCTGTCTGGAAGAGATTATCAGAATCTGCTAAAACCACAGCATAGATTTCTGCCCCTCTGCTTAGTGTTTGACAGCTTTAAGAAAGTATCTGAGTGTTTGACTTTATGTTAGATCTTCACAAGATTTCTCGGTATTTTTCCTTTACTTTTTGTGTTTCTATTTGTCTGCACAGATCAGACATCTTTGTCTATTAATTCAAGATTTCTTCTCATCCTTTGAAATAGTGAATCCTGACAATAACCCCACTGTCTTTTGTGATCTTTATATCCTTAGCCAGGAATTCAGTGTCCCAGGTTTGTCTTCAGGGTTGTGACGTTCCACTGTGTCAGCTCCTGATGGCTCCACGGGTGCTTTCAATCTTTGCGTCAGGAGCTCGGAGGGAGCATGGATTTAGATTTGGGGTTGCATGGCCCTGAAAAAGACGACTTTATATGGGGAAAGGAAGAGTTTCTGTGATGAGAACAACCAGTCACACAAATGTAGATATTGTCAGTTCAATGGTCTCAGCTTCCACCTCTGAACACCCAGAGCAGGATTCTGTAAAAGTCACCACAGGAAACCCAACAAAGCATTTCTCAGTTCAAAACCAACACTTGGAATTATACCAGGAAACAAATTAGCAACGTCTCTGAGGTCCAGCTTCTCGGATGTGCTGTGTCAGAAATGTCACTTAGCAGTAACAGGACTGACATTTCCTTGTGGTTTCTTAAGATAATTTAATGTAAAGCTTGTTGTGGCAGCAACCCATTACAGAGGTGAACAATTGTCCTCCTAAAGTAAGGAAAAAAACCCCTAAAAACTCTTACCCCTCCCCTTTATGTTCAGGCTGAGCATAAAAATTGTGTCATGTAAAATTGGCATCCCACGGTCAGTGGGACAGGTCGTGCACCTCAGGTTGCACAGAGAATTGCTGGGTTTGTTCATTTGGGGTTTATGTGGCTAAACATTCTTTATGTGTCCTTTTATCCAACCTGGGCTGGTGTTCATACAGTTTCTCACAACCTTATTGATTGATCGATTATTTTATTCCCTTGTGGGTGAAAAGTAGTGGTTTTGCTAATAGCGTTTGCCAGAAAAATATGGTTTATTTTAAGTATCTTTTTAGGAAAAGTTGATCTAATTTACTTCATCTTTTCAGCAAATAAATGCTAGGGAGTAGAAGCATAATATTTCTTTGTTCCATTTGCAGAGTCTAAATAGAAGGAAAAAATATACTGTGTACTTAGTATTTGGGTGTTTCATCAAGTACAAATACGCTTTCCTGGCATATTTAATAACTTAAAATTATATGATACAGTGTAATGCAACCCATATTGCATAATGCCTGAAACATGTCACATAACTCACTCCATCTTTCCAACTCCAGTATTTTAGTTTTTCAGAAAGGAAACGGGGGAACACTGGGAGATGAGAATAAGCAGCTTTTGCCTATTGCTGCATTAGTACAAATATACCAGAAATTTTTGGAAGCAGCTGGTGCAAAGGGGGGAAAAAAGAAAGGAAAAAATATCACTGAGTGTGCAGAGAGGATCCAAGCCATTTTACTGTCCTTGCTTGGGTAAGAGAAGTCGCTTCTTTATTTAACTATTATTTCTCTTTTCCAAATAAATATGAGCTGCTTCTAAATAGGATGATGATAGCAGGTGGTCTCTCAAGCAGAAATTATTTTCAAGCTGACAAGTATACTGAGCACAGTATAACTACATGTATTTCAGGCAAACATCATGCACGTCTGTTTAAGGATTCATTAACATGGTATAGATTAAACCCATTGAAGATGGCACAGATTGTTTCATTTTATTACATTCAATTGGATTGGACGCGTGCCATTTGCAAAGAGCAATATTACCACAAAAAAAGAAGTCTGGCACATTTGTCACATAATATTCCCCTATTGAGAACGAACTGTTTCCGAACATCAAAAGGTAAAAATCTGTTTTTCCCTCACCCTCTGCTGTATTAACTGCGGAAAAATACGGCTGCACGTCTTGTTAGGAGGCGTTTGAGCAGCACATTTGTGTGCCCAGAGCTGTCTCGTTGAGTCTGGTGGGGAGACCTTTGTGTTCTCCATGATGCCGAGGCTGGAGCTCTCCAAGCTGCTGCCTCCCCAGCTCCCAGAGCCCGTCCAGCTGTGCTGTCACCCTGGGACATCCCTGTCCCCAGAGCCCCCGGGAGCAGGGAGCGGCCGTGGGAGCAGCGGGGTGGCCCCGGTGGCACACGAAGGGACACAGCTGCTGTGAAGGAGAGCGTGGGCAGACAAAGAGCGAGATTTGAATTCACAGAACGCTGCTGCTCGTAACGGGAATGCTTCGGACATCTGCTTAAAGGCTGCTGCTCTGAAGGGATGGGAGCCTTCCCAAGGCAGGGCTTACGGAGCTTTAGCTGTTACACGAGGACTGCAGATTGTAAAGATACCTCTTAATCAGCTGGAGCTTGGGTCTGTTAATATTTGAGTCAGTAGCAAAACTCAAAAAATATGTGCATGGCGAACAATGCCATAACCAATGGAAAAATAGACGGATTAAAGCAGTGTGGGTATATATCCTAAATATACATATTCTGAGTACTCCTTTTTGTTCCATACCCTTAAAAAGTCCTTGTAGTGTGTGTGTGGAGGGGGGGAACAGAAGAAAAGCAAATTTGCTGTCATTGGCTCGTATCTAAACGTTCTATTTTAAATTAAATGGTAACAGAGTTGCAGCATAACCCATATTGTATTTTCTACTTCTCCTGCAGGATCCATTTAAAATGTATTTTTATACCATCCCTTTTGCATTAATCTACATTGTTTTTCAGAACTCAGCTTCACCTATATTTATAATTTATATTATTATCATTGCTATTTGTTGTGCTGGTTTATTTCACGTTTTGTTTGAAGGGGAATTAAATTTTAATTAATGGTTAATTTAGAAAAGGACCATTTAATAAATGTGTTTTAGGAACTGAAGTCCAGCAGTCAGGATGGAGTAGCTTTTATTGTTGTTATCCATGGAGGATTCTGTAACTAAAGAACTGACAAAAACTGTAGGTAGAGTGTGAAGCATTTGATTCATAGTGTGCCTCCAGTGAGATGCACTGAAGAGTTAATTTATTTTATTTTACTTTTTTAATTCTTTTTGGTTGGTGCAGTTGGGACTCAGCTGTTGTTTCCTCTGGGATTAAACAGCTGTCAGCATTGTTAATGACATCAAATTCATGCATTAAAATTCTCTCATTCCTCTCCGTATAAAATGTGGATGTGGAAAGCGCTGCCATATCCCCCTTTGTGAAGGAATGAAAATCCAAGGAAAGATAACAGCACTTATTACAAAACCACAGACCGGAGCTTCTGTTGATGGAATCTCGTAATGAGTAATTAAGCTACTTTGCAGAAGTCAGTGCTGTCACGTTTGCAGTTGGGTATTTCCATTCCCCTGTGGATACAGCTGGGAAAAGACTACTAAGGTGATAAAAAAAGAAAAATAGAATTGTTCTAGAAATATCATCTTCATGAAGCCGGAGGTTTCAATGCAAAGTGGCGATGAAAAATTAGCCTACAGAAATAACCTGTCTGGTGTAAAAGACATTCCTTTAAAAATTCATAACTTATATCATCTGATAAACAAAAAACAATGAGGTTTTATTATCCTGCAGTCTCACAAGGATATGACAACAGCAGGTTCATTTCTGGGATGAGGTGTCGGCTTTTCTTTTATTTTCTTTTTTTTTTACCTTGAACCTTTTGGTCTACAAATGAAAGTTTTCAACTCTGAGGGTTCAGTTCTATAGTTCTGAAAACATGTTATGGGAAGCTTGTGGCCTTTGAGGGGAAATTATCTTTTCAGGGGAGAAAAGAATTGAAACAGATTTTTTTTTCTGTAAAGTTCAAAACATTACTCCTGCTTTTAAACTAATATATAATTCTTATGCCCCTAAGAACTCCAATTATTAAAAATAGTCCTGAATTTTCACTAGTTTGAGTGTCCCTATTCTCTTTTTAGTTCTTTTCTATGTTTTTTATGGTTTGTTAAGCAATTAACTTACTCTTAACTTTCTTCTTTCAAGTAGCTTTGTTTTTTTAGAGGCAAAAAAAAAAAAAGGCAGCAGAAAGCACAGCTCTCTGAATGTCTTTATCCTGCTTCCAAGCAGTTGCTTTTGTGCAGAAGCACCCTAGTTTTTTTTGAATATCCCCATACGTCAGCTGGTACGGTGAAATCAAATTAAATTAAGCCGAATGAAGAAACCAGCCTGTTAACAAAATGAATTGGAAAAGTAGTCATTTATTGAATTCAGTAAAATGTACTGAAATATATAGGAATCAACCAGTTAACTGATTAACCAGCTTCCAGATCAGATGGTGAAATATGGGCGTCTAATGAGTGGCATTTATATAAGTGTTAAGTGACTAATAGCTGGAATCTTTAAAACATGCTGTGCCTTCTGAAAAACTGGTTCTGAGAAAAGCTTAAGAGTTTATTTTTTCAAGGCCATGCATTTGGAAAAACCTCCAGTTTATGAGCAGAGCGTGGATGGAGGTGAAGGTACGATTTATTTTGTTTTGTTGAAATGTTAACAATGGAATAAACCCCCCCGTATTAAATAATACACATGAACATGGTCACTACTGTAGGATGGATTTATTTAATATCCTGGCTCTCAGTGAGATCGCTGCATGACTCCCAAATTCAGTCAGGTGTTGCACTGGTTGTGTCAAGTGTCTTTTTGTAGTTAATTTAATCATGGCTGGCCCAGAAACGGACCTGTGAAGCTCTGTAGTGTTAATTTATACATCGTTCTTCATCATTACAGAAAATGTGCCCTTCTGGAACTAATGCTCACCAGTTTTATCATTAATGTGCATTAATAACCTGTAAAAATATTTCTTCCATTAGCTTATATTTTGAGAAGAGGAAAGAAAAAAAGAGAGACATAAATTTGAAAAATACTCCTATGTTTAGCTGAAGTATAAACCGCCCTCCAGGTTCTGAGGCGTGCTGTGTTCCAGGAGCTGAGGGCGTGGAGCTGTGAGTGACACTCAGCCCTTTGTATAATTACCTTGGAAAGGAAGGGCTTGAAGGGACACTCTGGCAATGGTGTCAGAAAGCAGTGCTTGAATTCTGGGAGCACAGAGCTGATCCTTCCCTGTGGGCCCCGTAGCTCCCTCCAGATGTGTCACCGTGTCATCTTTTTAACTCCTGCGTGAATTAAGACACGTTGATAGGGTATGGTGGGAAAACTTGACAGTGACATCTACAACCAAGAAACCACAAAGGATTGTAACCCAGGGGGAAGAAGAGGTGGGGTTTCCTTCCCCCAGCATAGCTGCAGGTGTTCTCTGTCCACGTTTTACTGCCTCTCAAAGCTGCCAGGTGTCAGAGGCATTGTCAGCACAGTGGGAGCGCTGTCCTGATCCAGGCTTTGGGGGAGGAAGCTGCTGCTGGAGGCTGTGGTGCAAACACCCCGTGTAACACAGGAATGCAAGCCTGCGCAGGCCGGTGCTAATAAGGATGCAGAGGGTTTTTGTCTCCCCCTGTGATGAAAATCCTCTGTAAGCTGGTGTCCTGCCTTGAGCAGCACAAGTGCTGAAGCCTCTCTATCAAAATGATTTTGAGTCCTGACTTGGTGTCCTGGTTTCAGCTAGGATAGTGTTCATTCCTTCTCAGTAGCTGTTACAGTGCTGTGTTTTGGGTTCAGAATGAGACCAATATCTCTGGAAATCATTCAATTTCTTCATAGTCTTGAGGGAAGAGAGAGAAAAAAGTCAAATATGTCTTGATTGTCTAAACTGATGAGAAACTTTAGGAAATGCTGAGTAGATACTTGCTTCAGCAATAGAAAGACCTAGAACCCATTCTGCTGTATAGACAAGTAAAACATGAGTTTTATCCCTAGTCTCCATGACATATATATGATGAGACAGTCTAAGCCTTTTTTAAGTTGTTGATTTGAAGCCAAAGAGGTGCAAAATGAGTAATTTGGGGTTGTGTAGGCCATGTCAGGTGTAGGGAAATGATTTCCAAATGCTTTCACATCGAGCCACTAAGCCCACAGGAAAAAGTCTCTAAAAATCACACTTTATCAGACATGCCCTGTTAATTAGGGGAATAAGTCTAGCTAAAAAATATTCACAAATACTTGAATAACTGTCAATTATTTTTTCCTCATACTTAGCAGGGACCTACGCGTGGGAGCGTGCCCAATTTGAGTCTGCGTATTTCTTCTCGGTGGATAATACAGTAGTTGCAAATCTTTCATTATCTCAAAGACCTGCATTGCTCTGAAAGATGTATATTTAAAAAGATGCTGGCAGTAACTGCCGCTGACAACCAGCCCTGTTTGAAATAGGCTCCCTCCGTGGCGCTGTGTGGGGAAGGCTCCGTGCATTGATCTATGGATTTTTCATTTGCTTTCAGATAGTCCTACTTGTGTGTCTGCAAGGAGTGAATAAGCAAAGTTTGAATCAGTTTGACTTTGGAAGCATGATTCTGAGCAATTACCTTGGGAAAATACAGCTCCTCCCCCCCAAATAGATCTGTCAGGAGGAGCCGGGGTGCGGCGCGCAGCCCCTGGAACACACGTGTGCGCTGGTAAACCGGACCCAGCCAATTAAACATCAAAATGTTGGCTGCATTCAGTTCACAGGAAGACTTATGTAAGTTCATTTTCATAGCGTGCCTGTGTGTCTTTAGACTCTAACTGACAGATTCCCACAGTGAGTAGGCTGGGGAGATATCAATTATCTGGTTAGCTGTGCGCTGCCATTCTATGCTCCGTGGCTTTCTGACAGAAGCAGGCAGAAAGCGAGAGAAGCAGAATAATTCTGGTTCAGCAAGGCTGTTAATATTTCAGTCTAGGAACCTCAAATCATTGTGAATAGATGGAGAAAATGGTCATTTTAAGCCCGACCACTGCAATTTCTTTTATTAAGAGCGTGTGAAGTGCTAATGACTCTTTCAGCCCAAAGTAGGAACCACAGCATACCAAGATCAGGCATTTGGGGCTTCAGTAATTTGTAGTCTAATATTAGTTTGAATCATTCACCTCTACTAGCACCAAATAACTTTTATCGAATTATCTCAATGCGTTTTACAGAGCAGTCAGTAGTACACACAAATCCGTGTGATTTGTTAGAAAATAGCTGCTGTGTCCATTGTTTTAGATTGTGTGCTCCAGGCACAGCCTTGAGTTGTTATGTGTGAGCCTGAGTGACTTTTACTGCTGCTGCCTTCCATCCCAGAGTATGTCTATTCAGAAGGACGTTTATGTTCATTAAACGTTTGCAGTTCCCACAGCAGCATGTCGTGTTCTGCTGCTCCCCGGCCGTCAGTGAGGCGGTGCCGTGCTCCTGAGCAGGAACCCACGCCTGGCCTTGTCAGGGTGGCCATCACAGCCTGTACACTTGTTAAGCAAACTAGGCAAGAACCCAGGGCACCAATTTCTAATGGGCAATTCCTGTATCTGTCACATAATCCTGCCTCTCACTGTGGGCAACTCTTAGAATTCAAGGAAGATCCGTAAATAAGCCAAGAATGAGCAGACTGCTGCTGCACAGAAGTGCAATGAGGTTTGCAATGAGATGTCCGTGGATTCCTTTTGCACAGTGCCCTGTCTTCAGGTCCCTCTAAAATGCTTAAAGACTCCTTGTTGTTACACATTGCAATTTGGTTTTCTTGATGGACTTGTGGATGCACATGAATGGATTCATTTCCATTTTCAGCTTAATTTTTTTTCAATAGCTTTTTTGCTATCTGTTTGGGCATTTTTTTTAGCTGAGAGTGAAATAAGCCTAGCTATCAAGTTTCTGGGGTGAGAAACTATAGGTTAGGCAAGTTCCAAGAATTCCGGGAATTCTGCTGTACTTTTTTCCTAGAGGACTGTATGCCAGTATGGGAGTAGGCAATGAACATATAATAACATACAACATATAATAATGCTTGGTATCATCAGTGTAGAGGCTGGAGTACTAATGACTGCTTTGTGTATCTCAGATTAGAGACTGTTAAGGTTTTCAGTTCTCCACATCCCATCACAGTGTTTAGGAATGTCTGCTCTTTTGGGGAATCTCATGGCTTCTATAGCCTCTACAAATCACAGCTCATAGTGAGAGCGAGGGGGAAATAAGTCTTTGGCTTCACAGCCCTCCATCTGGAGACCCACAAATAGGCTGGATTTACCACAGCACCTCACATATCTGTAATTTTTAGTGCATGAAAGACCTTTCCTCTCAATAAGAGGCACATCTCCCAAGAGCCACCCAATGAAAGGCTCGCTCACCACCCATTTGCTCAGGACTTTTTCTCTCCTCCTCCCTCTTCTTAATTTTTTAATATAAATGCATATTTCCCCCCTTTTTTGGGGGCAGCAATGTAACTTTTGTGGGGGAGCGATGTGTGTTCAAATGGCACATTTTCCAGGCATTACATTTGATAATTTCCCCGAGATACCGGAGTTCCCTCCTGGCAATGAGTTCAGGCGACAAAGGGAGCGAGGTTTGTTTGCAGGAAGCGAAGGATAACGGCGCCTAAACTTTACCATTGGTGGCGGCGGAGGGGGCGAACGGGAGGCACGGAAAATTGCTTTTTATAATTAAAAAGGGAATCTCAGATGTTTTATATCTTGAATATTTACAATAAAACCTTCAAGTGCTTGTCAAGAGGGTAATGTGTCATTAGCAGGAGCCTTTGCCTCTCTTCTCCTCTCGGACATGACAGTGCAGCAGGATAAGAGAAGAGTAATTATAGTTCAGCAGGGCTGCCAGGTGTGATAAATGGGTAATCAGCACACAGGAGCCCCGGCCCTCAAAGGAGGACTATTACAGCGTTATCAGCTGCAGGCCCGCGTGTGCGGCAGAGAGCGACACGGGCCGGGGATGCTGGAGCGCCGCCGCTGCCAGCGCTGCCCGCGCCGCCCTTTGTGCGCCTGCCACCGCCACGGGAGCGGGGCGAGACGGGCGCCAGCGGGGCCCCTCGCTTGTCCCTGATATTCCCATAAGACGCTGCCCCGCTCTCCGGGTGCGGCAGGGTGATGCGGGGAGCCGGGCTCCTGCCCAGGATGTTCTATCCCCGTGCCGGAGGATTTGACCTCTGTGCGTGCTCCTCCTGCTGCCCCGCCCGGTTCAGCTGCGCTGCTCCGGGGCACAGCGCTTTCTCACCAAGAAACTTGGAGATAATCAGCTTCCTGGCAATCCTGAAGTCTCCTTAGGGTTGGATCACACAGGCTGAGCTGCGGCTCTGTCCGTGTCCTGCTGCTCGCTCTGCGTGTGCTGGGGACGGGATTTATCTGTTTGTTGTTGCTGGGAACGGTCGCAGATCAGAACTGAGGGAACCGTTTGGCTAAAATTAATCAAAACCCAATTCAACCAATCAGTGCAACATTGATCCCCTCTACTTATTTATTTCCTTTCAAGTCCGGTGCTACCAATGGCAGCACTGGAATAGGAATATTTTAAAATAATTCTTAAAAATAATTCTTGTGAGAAAGTGAAGATGCTCTGACCATAATAAATTGTTATTAAGGGAAAGGACATAATGTGCCTTGGAAAAACTGGAGGGCCAACACTTCTGATGCAAGGTTATTTTTACAATACTTGCATTTTTATCGGTTGATGTATTTTAACTGGAGCCCTGACAATAGTCACAAAAAAATTATTACTCTGGCATGGAGCTACTTATCTGACAAATGCAATGCGAATGGTCTTGTTCTTATCAATGAGATCAGATTTCAAAAAAAATGAGTACGAGGAATGAGGCGTTGCTTTGTGAACAGATAACCTTGCAGGCAAACTCGCAAACCTGAATAAAAGGATGTCTCTATGAAATAATCTGTGCATAAGTGCAATCAGGTCAGACTGTAATAGACAGCGAGGGGGGTGGAATCAAAAGGGGGAAAAACTCATTTCATCACAGTTAATGGCAAGGAAAAGAAGGCAAGGAAGGACTTTCTTTGGAGCGGAGCTGTTGCGACAAAGACCAGGGCTTCAGCGTGTCATGCACCATTTGCTGGTGCACTAGCGCTCTTTTCAAGAGCTGTGAAGCCATTATTGTAATGTGAAAAAAGTAGAAAGAAATACTCCCTCCTGGTCACTGGAAGGGCAAATGAGGTGCAGGCTTTTTCTTTTTTTTTTTTCCCTTGTTGTTTTTTTTTTTCCCCCCACACTGTTTGTGCAGAGAGGTTTCTAGATTCCCCCTGGTAAAGCTCCACTGGGATGCAGGAGAGATCACAGTGCCCTTATAAACAACACTTCTTGGCACTGTTTACCTTCTTTTGTGACTTTGTTGCCTGTGAAGGAGGATAGGAGTATCAGAGGTCCAGTTGCAATGAACATTTCCCTTTTGTCTTTGAAGGAGCAGAACCTTAGAATATTCTTTAGCTGAAGTTTCACAGTGCATTTCTGTGGTTTAGTTTTTAAATAAAAAAAAAATCTCAGTACATTCCTGTATGGTAAAGTTATCTACTGGTGATAATAAATCCAATATTCTGTGGATTTTGTGTGTTTTATTAAAAAGAGAAGAGAAAGAATCCTTTGTTCATCGGCATAATGCAATCCTGTCTCTGAACAGTTCTAATTTGCAAACCAAGTACTTTGTAAATTGTGGAAACCTGGTTATAACTTGAAGGCTGAATAAAATGGGTCATCTTATAACTGAAAGATAAATATAGATGTAAAATAGTGCCACAAATGTCTTTTAAGCAAGAAAAAATAAATAAATAATAGGTTTCAGAACTGGCTTGTTCTTGTATAGTTTATGGGTAAAGCAAGATTACACATACAGCCCTGCAGCCGATTCCCAGGACTGCTAAAGTGTGAAGAACAGGAGTGACATTCTAGTCTTCAATAAATCACTATAAAAATGTTTATGAACCCTGCAATTTACTGTCTTTTAAATGCAAATTGAAAGGGGCATCGTCACAAGTGTAAAGGAGACCTGCAGTGGCCTAAAGGAATTATAAAATGTTGCAAAAGGCTTCTGAAATTGTGTGATCTTAAATGGTTCTATTTTAAAAAATGATTTCCCATTTATACTTCTGTGACAGCTTTGTTAATTTATTAGAGAGGTCTCTGTGAATTGCAGGAAGGTGTTTATGAGCACTGTGCTTCACAGGAGCTGTTCAGGGGGCTCTCGAGGAGCTGCAGTTTAATTTGGCAGGCACTGGGGCAAGGTTGCTGTTCACCTACAACTAAGGTGGAAAGCCATGGGGGTTCAAAAACGTGTACAGTGGTGGTTTTGTCTGACAAATTCCTGGTGAAGTAGCAAAGATTTTCTTCCTTTTCCCAGCTCCTCCATGCAGTGATCTGCTGTGAACTCCTAAATAGCAAAAAAGTGCTGGGTGAGCAGATCAGCATCCCTCAGTGCACCGGGGATGAAGGCAGACACGTGGGGATGTGTTTTAGGGGTGAACGTGGTGGTGCTGCTGCCTTGATGGTTGGACTTGAGCTTAAAAGGCTTTTCCAACCTGATTGATTCCATGCTTCTAAGTCCAAACTGAGTGAAGAGTGAACCATCTTTCTGTGCCGTAGCTATGCTTTCTCCAATGGAAATGAACTAATTTTCACTTGTGCATTTATCCGTTTATCTAGAAAATATTTCTCTATATGGAAGCAGATTTAATCCCTATAAGTTAAGAATTAAAGAAGGAATTTTCATCAGTTGGATGGGTTGCTTTCTTCTTTTGTTCCATTGGCAAATTTTTTGTGTATTTTTTCTTTTTTTTTTTTTTTAGCTAAGAGCCATGATTTTCTGCACTTGAGTGATGTAATTGACACCAAATTTGATTTTTTTAAAAAGTAAAGTATTCCTTGAGACAGTATGGGATATGAATTTATGCAGTTGGAACACTGTAACTGTTTGCATAGCTTAGAATTCTCCACAGCCTACTTCATCACTTCTGCCTAATTTAATGACAAATAACCACGATGGACTCATATGATATTCATGCTCTGTACGAGGAGGATGTAAGTGTATCTGGCAGTAGATGATGCTACTTCTCCTGGTTTTCATATCCTTGTGCTCCTTAAGTAAAAAGGCGTGGGTATCTGATTTCTGGCAACCCCGAAGTTAAATATGCTGCTTTGGCACTGACTGATTATTTAGCTGTCAGGAATGGTTGGAGAATGGGCTGTCAGGATCCAAAGTCTGTGGAACATCTGCTTGTCTGGCCCGGGCAGCTTCTCAGCATACACATGGTGGAGGATCTTTGGAACCAAAACGACGTAAATAAATTAATTTGGAGGGTGTGTGTATCTGCATGACTCTACCCGTGGAAAAATGATATTGCTTGGCTCTATCACACTGCAGACTTTCTAACCCCTAAATAGAGCAGTAATAGTTTACAACTCAACAGCACCCTGAATGTAGCGCTGTTGATTTTGTTGTCATGCAAAACTGCTGAAGCACTCTACCTCTTCCTGCGGCCCCGTGTCTGCCTGGTATTGTCTTTGTAGCAGGGTTTAGTATGTAGGTATCTGCTTGTCAGGATTAAAAGTGTTGTAATCCAGTGTTTTCAGATACATGAGCTCCTTTGCTGTTCCAGATCCGCTTGAGCCATGGGCTTACGGCAGTCAGGACCTTGTCTGGAGTCACTAACCCACAGCCAGCCCCCTCTGTGTCCCTGGGACCAAAGTGTCTCCTTGTGTGTCTGTAAAATATTTCCTGCTCGTTTTCATCTGGCAATATCAGCTCATGGTTTTGAGCTGAAACTTGGAAGAGCTCGGCTCCTCCCCCGGACAATGACTCAGCTGCCCACCTTTGCATTGCTAATTACCCCATTATCGTGCCATCCTGGAGACATTTAGGAACTGTACCGTGCACCCACAATCCCACAAGCTTGAGACTTATGCAAAGCCCTCGGAAATCACATCTGTGTTTCTTCAACACCGAGGAGGATCAAAGACTCACCTCTGCACAAAAACTCTCAGTGGCACTGGATCAAGTGGCTTGTCACTGTCTGTGCAGCTGCAGGCACATGGAGAGTCAGGCGGGACAGGGATTTGCTAACGAGGAGCATTAGTGTGGACCTGTTAAATTCTCTTTCTAGAAGACCTGGTTTCTGCATTTGAAGTGCAAGTAACCTGCTGCTCATCAGTGAAGGGACAGGAATGGTGCATCTCTGGTGGTGGCTGAAGGCAAGGGCAGGTGAACACTGGCCAAGCCATGGTCAGCCTTGACTTGTACTGCAGCCTGGGAGAGTGGGAGTGCTTGTGCACAAGAGCTAAGTTTGATTTTCAGGTTAATAACTCACGTGGACAGGGCAGAAGACTTTGCATTGTGAGTTTCTTGGTTAAGAGTCAACTGCCCGATCGGGTGTGCCACTAGAGAATTATCTATTTTTAGGGGAGGTGGAAAGTGCTTTCTTTGTTCATCTATGCTAAAAGTGTGCTTAATGACTGTGATTCAGAGCTATCCAACATGGTTTATTTCAGAATCTATTAGTCCAGTTCTACCAATACCCTGTGTACTTCCAGGTGGAGAGAATCCAAGAAGCTGCATCTGGCCTCGCTAGTGAGAGGAAGATGCTCTGATCACTTGTACACACCACCTGTGTGCTGTATGTAAGACTGGCTCCTAGCTGAGCACTGGCAATGAGCGAGGGGCCGGGGGTCTGTTAACAGCCTCACGCCCAAACCCAAACAGAAGGAAGATTCAGAGCACAGCCTGTCCTGCTTCCTCCCAGTCTCTTCCCTAAGATGAGCAAAGGTCGCTAAAACAATGCTGATAATGAGGTCTGACCCTCTCATTACCTTCAACCTCTGCCTACAAACCATCTGCACTGAAAATCCCTGAACTCCACCCAAGGGGTTGGAACTTGGAAACTGTTAACCTTCCAAAGATGATGTAGTTTCTGGCATTATTTGCTTCCTAGTCCTTATAATGCTCTGCTCTTTGATTGTACAATGGCACTCGGTCTCAAACACAGCGATCTGCCCGCACCAAGACAGCATCCCTTCCTCCTGGGCTCCTGTTTCCCCTTCCCTCCCTGTCTGCCCAGGGACAGCGGCAGACACTCCCCAGTGCATTTATGGATGGGCTTTGCTCTGCCAATGCTGAGCAGTAAAAAAGTGACACGTGGGCTGTGAGTGGACCTGGGATAGCTGGGAGCAGCCAGGGCTGCCCTGACATCAGTGTCAGTGTGTGTTTGATGGGATGATTCAAGCACAGTCCTCAAGTCAGTAGCTGCTTCAGGAATCCAGTCCCTGTGCTGGTGTTCCTGGATAACATATTTTCTTTTTCTACACCAGGTCTTTGTGACCGTGTGTGCAAAATCTGTCCAAAATGTCCTTTGCTTGTGCAGTTGCTCAAGCTCCTTTCTGCAGGTGCAGGTTGAAGCCATGCTTCTGTTTGCTGTCTGTGGATGTGTGTGAGTTCCTGGCATTTGTCATCAGGATAGGGATTTGCCCCTCTGTCCTTGGGCAGGATTTTCCCTCCTGCTATAAATTTGCAGAGTACTGTGTATCATTTCCCTCCTGGCTGCCACCCTGTGCCTCATAAGTGATTGTACTCCAGTGGGGAAGTGATTTGTATGTATATTTTTATAAAACACTTTGGGATCCTTGGGGAAGAAAGTTGTTATATAAATGTATTTCCCAGGGGAAAGTAGTGGAAATCTCATTACTTGGAACATACAGCGTATTTAAAAGTAGGTTTGACAAAACACTAGAAAATAAAGGAAACAATCCTGAACTGGCACTGGGATGGTCTAAATGATCTAGCACATATTTTCCATCTCTGAAGTTTGTCTCATGATTTTATTTAGTGCATTGGAAAAAGGGCATGAGGAATGCTAAAGCCATGCACATATAAAATATCTTTCAGGAACACCGTGGCTTATTTTAATATAACCTTTAGCAAAATACTGTGGTTTGCTTACTTGCTGATTTATTTTAGGTAGTTCAAAATATTTCTATTAGTGATCTGTTTGAAATACTTTAGGTGGTGCAATGGATTTGTAGCAAAACACAGCATGTAACTTGAGTGTACTCTCTGAAGCCAGGTATTTGGTGCCAAGCAAAATGTGTATGTGTAGCTTCTGTTTTAAGCAATTATATGGTGTGTGATACACAGCAGAGAAATTAAGTGGAAGTACATTTTGCCCTGAGGGATTACCGTAGCTGTTGGATTTCTTTTAAACAAGTTTTGCCCCTCATGCAGTAAGGTTCCTGTAATAAATCACTTATGTAATCATCTACAGTATATTCACAAAATTAAAAAGAAAAAAGCAAAAAAAGGAAGGAAGGAAGGAAATGTCAGCTGGAGGCAAATGGTAAAGTAAAGGTTTGCTGTAGCAAGGAAGCTCACTCACCTGCTTGGAGGGCAGTGGTTAAAGAGGAGCTGAGCAGTCAGACAAACAGAAGCTCTCTGTGGCTGGACGCAGTGCAATGACTTCACTGCAGTAAACTCTTATGTAATAAACTGCATGGATGTCACTGGAGAGTAACCAAACCCATCCATCTGAACTGTTTCTCAGCTCACTTCAATTAATAGTGATCTTCTCTCTGAAGGGAAAAAATTGAAAGAATACATCAAGAAAAGCCATGCAGAGATGTTATGAAATAAAACCAGTAAGGTCATTAAAGATAAGCCTTTCTTGAGCATGGAGAAAGGCTGGAGTTGTGATGCTTCAGCGTGCAGAAGCTGGTTATCAGTCCTCAGCCAAGTTATTCCAGCTGCTCTTTACTAGTTAAATAAGTGTACAGTGAGTAAGAGTCTCACCTAATTGATATATAAATTGGCCAAATGGTTTTCAAGACCGTTTATTTTTAAGGAGTCTTGTTTTGGCTGCCATAGCTAAGATAGAGCTTTGTATTCCTTTATAAGATACAGAAAAATGACAGCTACAACCAATCAAGCTGCATTGCTGAGCAATGTGTCAGCTCCTTTCAACAGACCTGATTTCCACAATAACCTTTTCCCCCAGACATTTGTTTTCCTTTGATTCCAGTGATGAGACCCAAAGGGATTTCATTCAGAATGCCTGTGAATTCCAGCTTTGGGGAGCCATAAAAAGGGAGAAAGAGTGGCAAATCTCAGAAACAACAAAATTAAAATGCAAATTCCAATTGATCATTTGCAAACTCTTTTAAGAACTGGTAGCAAATTTTTAAAGAAGAATTCAACAGTTAGGAGAACATGGTGATTTCCAGTAGTGCCTTTTGTACGTTGGATAATTTACTGCTTGTTCACGAATGTTCACTTTTTCCATTCTGCATCATCTACTTTCTGTCCATGCCCAGGATGCAGAAGGATAATTCACCACTGAGCCTCTAGCAGGATATCAGCCTTGCTTAGAGATGGGTTCTTCCTCGTTCCCTTGCTCTGTGGCTGTTTATTCGTCATGTGAGATTTAGAGAATTTCTTAATCTCATCTCTCACCCTTATTTCCCTACTTAAACAAACAAATAAACAAGCAACTTCCCCCTTCCCCAAAAAACCCTAAAACCAATCAGCCAACCCAAAATCCCCAAACTCAACAAAAGCTGCCTAACAAAACCAATAACTTCACTTCAGATATTTGTTAATATTTACATAGTAGCATTTGTAAAACACTTCCAGATCTGTGCTGGCAAAGCCCCCTCAGTGAGGGATCAGCTGCCCACTTGTTACAGGTTTTGTAATAGTTAGAGCTTGCTCTGTGAAATAAAAATTGGTGTATAACATGGGATCAGCCTTAAAATTATAGTCTCTGGTTTGTTCCCGTGCTCACTGAGCACCTGGGAGTTCAGTCCTTTCCACAACTGGTTGTTTTCCAGCAGGGAGTCCCTTACACCACCTCCTATTCCTTCTGTAATCTCAGGCAGCCTTCCTCTCATTCACTTCTTTTACACTGGAAAAAATATGCAATAAAAAAGGAGAAAATGTTGATCTCCACAGATCTCAATGGATGTGTTTCAACAGACTTAAAGAAGCCTTTTCAGTGATATGCTTTAGGGATATGGGGTTTTTTTTGTCAGAGGTTATTGCTTTTACACTTTTATTCTTTAATATTTTTTGTGTTCTAAACATAGACAAGCAGATTGCTTACTTCTTTATATGTTTGCTGCGGCTCAAATTGCTGCTTTTAGGGTTTTAGAGAAGTGCTAGTGATAAGTTATATGTTTTTAGTTGTAGTCTCCTCTTGTTCTCATCATTTTGGTTTGAGTCAGTCTTTTTTTTCCTAACAGATGGTTTGGATGTGGTCATTATTTCCTGTAGTCAGTTCTTTTTCTCCAATGCTCCTGGTTGAAAAGTTCATATTTATGCTATGAGGTACAAGTGACCCTTGATGATGAGTACAGAAGAGGCTCAGGGATTTTTAAGCACTTGGGTAGGAAGGTAGACTTGCAGAGAAGTATTGAATTTAGTGGTCATAAAACAAAACACTTGCATCATTTAGAATTAATTGTATTATGTACACTACAAATATAGTGTGTAAAATCATGCTAATGTAAAATTTAATCTCTGTGTTTTCTAGTTTCTGTGGAGTATATCTGATATCATCTGCTCCTTGTTTTGCTCTGTGACAGCAGACACTGATGACTTGGCAGTAAAACAGAGTCTTAGACAAACTGTCTCTTTCAAAAAGTGTTTTACCAAGATCATAAAAATTTAAATAAAAACAAATGTGTGAGAGCTACTATTCATTTAGCTGTTTCTTCCCTCTGATCTTTTTCATAACCCGTGCTTCCCTACACTAAAGACTCCTTTTTTCTTGGGGTGTGATCTGTATCCCAGCCCATGCTGCACTGCAGGCCAAGCAGAGCATTCCCTAATCCTCACCTGTTGCTTGCAGGCTGTGAAGACTATTTTCAGAATATTAAAAAAAAATAAACAACACATAAAAGCTGTTACACCCATGCAAATCAGTGATGACAAGGAAAAGTGGCCAGTACCTGTGCAAGCCTCCATGCTGGGGGATTCTCCTGGTAAACATGGAGCTGCAACTGGATCACACATTGGACCAGTCGTCCTTGGAGCATTTAATGAGCAAAGAGTGACTGTGTGGGACACAAAATGCAAATCTTCCTCATGCTGAAAGAAAATTCACATTCCCCACAACTAAAGGGGAACAACTGTGAATGAGAACATCCTTATTTCTAGGAAGTCCCTTTCCAGCAGCCAAACATCTCTGTTCAGTTTGTGAGGTTTCAATAATAAGCTGTACTATGAAACAGGGAACAAAATAATGGGTATGTCCTACTATATCTGAGTCAGGGAGAGAAGGTGTGAAATATCATTGCCTTTCCCTTGGAAGATATTTCAGCTGTTTCCCCCCTTTGCCCTCTACTCTGTAAAACTCAGTCCCCTGTGAAAAATTCAAATCTATGAGCATGGCAAGGACATTATGGAGACCAGGCAGCACATTTGCATATTCTCATAACCGTAAACATATATTTTTTCCATTTGTGCCATGATGTTCTCCATTCATATTCTAAGTGGCAAAAGCTTTTAGCTGTGATTGGGCCCGGTCCTCAGTGGACAAGAACCGAGTGTATCACACGGCATTTATTAATCTCAGAAAGTTGTCTTTCAAAACATGTCTAAAAACATATGGGAGTTATGCGAAGCAAAGCAATTGCGAGTTCATTTGTTATTTCAACAAGCTCATTTCTTATGATTTCAGTTGTATAATAGATGGGGAACTGTTTGCAGGTTGTTTGTTGTTGTATATTTTTCATTTGGTTCCTTGGGTTAAGGCAGCGAAAGGGAGCCGAGGAGCGGATGGTGTTACACGATCTGTAGGGGTTTTGCCTTCCCTTCCCATTCTTTGGGCAGCTGGCACCTGAAGCGCTCTTCAGGCAGTCATTTAGAGGCTGTCAGTCCTGCAGGGGTCACAGGGATGAAACCATCATCCAATGTGCTGCTCTTGGCATTTGGGGTGCCAGACTGGCAAAGGCAGAGTTCTGCCTGGGAAATCATTTGTTGGGTTTGTGAATCACTGGGACATGTCCAGCATGGGAGATTTTCAGCAGCTTCCTCAGTAATCCTTCACCTGCAATTGCTCTGTGATGGCTCACGGTGTTAGTTACTCCTGCAAGGGGTTTATGAAGTGCTGTTTGTACACAAGAAGATATTTATTCTACAGTTGAGTAAAAGCATTTCTCCAAAGCCTATGGTCTGTTACATCAGTGCTCCCTAAGGAGGGAAGATACGTCACGAATTTGCTCTCTGTCATCTTTAGTTTGGGTTTTGTCTTGTACTTTTTGTTTATGTGCCATCAACAACCTTTTCCATGTTGAACAGAATGAGTAATTTTGTGAGCTGAGCACCAGACTCTGGTTTGTATGGACCCCTTTCCTACCTACAATAGAATGTTCCTACCTGATGAGAGAGATCCTCTTCCTAATCCTGAGTGTCACAAGAGAAAAAAATATACGTAATTAAAAAAAGAAATTAGAGATATGATTGAATTGGTAGCTGTTTAAAGGATGACAAGACTATTGCAGACCTTTGGAGATCTGTTAGTACCAGGTACCAGAAGTTTGGCACAGCAGAAAGCATTTGACCTTCATGATGTACCCACCGTGATGGTTTGGCCGTGGCAAAGCTGTATTTTCATGTAAATTTTACCTATATGACCAAAAAGAAATGGTACAGAGATATTCAGTACATGTATTTTAACCTTATAATCCTTTTCTCATTGCTGCCATTAACTTTAATTTAAAATAATGCAGGTCAATATGATGGATTGAGTGGCTTATTAATCATATTCTTTGCACCAGGAAAGAACTGGGGAGGTCAGGCATATTAAATGGGTAGAGAATGAGAGAAACTCACCTGGGGCTGGTTCTGAAATGGGATTTGAGTGGGCTGTGTACTGGTAGAAGGGGGTACACGGGAGAAATGAGAGTTTTCTGCATTTGGCACTTCCCTGGTGGGAGCAGAGGAGGAGTGTGTGGCACGGGCACATCCATGACCCCACGAGACTCCATGTGAGGAATGGTAACCCTTGCTGCTGCAGCTTCTGTGAGATTGCAGAATCTTCACACAGCAGCCCTATGGGTTGAAGTGGAAGTATACATCTTTTTCCTGAAGAAATTCTATTTAGCGGGATTTTGTGTGGGAGGGATGTAATTATCACCTCATCTGTGAATCCGGTCAGGATTATTTTTACTTTCTCAGTTGTGTCTCTCGGAAAAAATGAGAATAGGATAAAATGGTAAATTAACAGTTTATATCCTGTTTTATAGTGGTTGAATTTTTGGTAAATATTTTGGATTTTGGAGTTTTTGTAGTGCAAGGAAGAGTTTGCCATGCCTCATTCTTGTCTGACATGCCTTGCTGTAGACAGTGAAGTTGAGCTGACAGTTCAGTGGCTCTTGTTAGGAATACCTGGTCAGAAATACCTATTGCATGCTCTATGATGGCTTCTTTTTAAAAAGACTAAATATGAAAAAAAGTAGCTTGATATATCATATTCTCCCCAGCCCATCTGACGTGCCATTGAGTTGACTTTGCTGGGAGATATCCCATGTTTCATCCCCTTGCAGCCTTCAGAGCCATGTTTGAGGCAGCTCAGATGTTTCACTGCCTTTTTATTTATTTTTAAAGGGTGTCAAAAATGCCTCATTTTTCACGTATTTCTTTTCCCTTTTAAAAGCATGTTAGAAATACCATATTTCCCATACCTGCTCTGAGCCTGAGGCCCAGGGTGGCCTCCCAGCTCTCTGTGCCTGATCTGTCAGCTGTGCTGGAGCGATGCTCACTGGCAGGGTGGGTGAACAGCCCTCCATGAGAGGGGAGCTGGGCTGCTCAGGTTTGCATTTTAAGTCATGCTCTGAACCAGACCAAGTGCAAACCGAAGCTTGGAAGCAGCTGGAGGAAACTTTGGGAGCTAAATGCCCGAACAGCAGGTGTTGGGAAGCAGCAAACAAGCTTACAGCCCACTCTTCCAAAGTTGTCCAGGGAGCCCCGTTTCACTGCTTCATGGGTAAATGTGTAAAATGGGGAGAACAGCAGCTGTGCAAAGAAAAATAACAACCTGATAATCAGGCTCCTGTTGGCATTAAATAGTTGTGAGAGTCCAGTGATCCAGGGTATCATAACTATTGTGTAAAACGAAATATCCCCCAGTGGTAACATAAAATTCCTCCCATCCTTGGGAAGGTCATAGGGGAGAGCTCTCCTGATCTTCTGCTGATATTCCAGTACCATTATTTTCTGTTTTAACCCTAATCCAGACAGAGCTATACACTCCTGTATTACTTAGGCATCTGTGCCTACGTGGCTAAATTAGTTCTTAAGAGTTTGGTTGCCGTTTATATATAATATTTACATCCATAGCTGAGCGTTCGTGACAACAAAGCATGCAATTAAAAGCGTGACATCCTTACAAAGCCTTTATCAACCAATATTTCGTCTGATCTGTGTTGACAGAGTGCAGGCCTCCTAGTGATGCTCGCAAGAAAAATATTCTGAAAGGATGCAGCTTAAAATTGCCTCATCACTGATACTTTTTGTTTTCATTTTGTTTTTCTATGCTAAAATATATTGTTAATAAAATTTAGGCTGTCACTAATCTAGATATTTGTGAAAATTAATGCCTGTAACTACCTTTGAGCTGGGATGGCCCTATATCTTCTCTCTTTACCCTGAAATTTGCTCTCCAATGCAAAATAGACAACAATATAAAAGAAGTGGAAGAGTAAAAATGCTTTAAGTGTCCAAAAATGCTCTAAGTCTCCAACTGGATCAGTCCCAGGACTCTGGCAAAAAGCATGGGCTGCCCTAATGAGTGAGTAATCATATCAGGAGAAAAATCACAGCTTTGGGCTTTACAGAATGGGAAGGGCCCTGTTGTGTCTCGCTGGAGCTCTGTCATGTGAATATCTCTATTCCACCTCGCCTGCCTCGCTCTGTCAGGCTCTTGAGTTACGAAGCAGTGAAACCGCCTAAGAGAGGCTTGGAATCACTCCTTTCCAATGACACAAAACTAATCTTTAAATCTACCAGGATTATTTTTTTGTATTTTAGCTGCTAAATTCCTGTCACAGTGGAACTGAGAAAGAAAAAGCAAGATGGTTATCAGAATTGTGTGATATTAACTTCCATTACTTCAGGACCTGCTGTGAGCAGAAATGCTTAGATGTAAAAGCAAACAGAAATCCCTGCCAGGAGGGAAGGTGCTCCAAATACACAGGGTGGGGTTAGCATCAAGAAAAAGTGCCATTTTGGAGAGGGGGAAACTGTGAATAGGCTGTGCCATAATGAATGGTTATTTTTCTGCAAGCCACTGTGCAAAATGAGAATATTTTCTATCTGGAAGTGATTGCAAAAAACAAACCTCAAAACCTGATTCTTTTCCTTTCCACTTGAAGATCAGTATTTTTATCAAGTGAGCATATTCTGGAAAACACAACTTGATAGTCAAAGGTACCAAGCACCTATTGTCTTTAAAATATTTAAATGAAGTACAGGTATTCAGAACTATTGAAAACAGTGTCCTTGGTCATTCAGTAGGCAATATGAAAAATTTCTCTGTTTGTTTCAAGTGAAAGCATCCAGGACAGCTCACATGACATATATACACACATGGGTCTCATACAGAACTCAAGGGAAATGTTCCAGTGCCTGGAACCAAGGAAGAAAGATTTCCTTCCACTGACAGCTGGGCCAACTCAACTGTGGGTCTTAGGACTTTTGTGTCAGGGCTGGAGGCTTCCTCCTCCTTAACTAAAGACTGTGCTTAAAACTGGAGAAGAGCCAGCCTGAGAATATTAGAAGAGCAGGGAAAAAAATTACTAATAAAAGAGAAGGGAAAACCTCAGCCCTATGAGTAAATGCCACTTGCTCTGCACAGAAGACACTATTAACTTTGAGAAGTTGGAGGAGTAAAATTTTTAACCATTTAACCATTTAATTTCAAGAAGAGCTTGGAAATTGTATTCTAAAATGTACTTATTAACACTGAAAGGAAAAGGTAAAAAATGGTGCAAAAATGTAATATAGAATGCTGCTTAAAAATGTATTGTGTTATACTTCCATATAAATGTTCTACTGGAAAATCTTTGAGAGAGGTAGCCTGCCCTTTAAACCTTTAGGCATTTATGGCCTTAATTATGCTTTTCACCAAGATTTTGCATATTTAATATTTCCTTTTAGAGCTTTCAAGAGTCTCAGTTATTAATTCCACTGAGGATTTATAGGTCTTCTGAATATCCCTTAAGTATAAAGATTGTAGACTCATCAAATACTGTTTTCTTCCTTTAAATTTTTATGATTTCTGTATCAAACAGGCAACTGCAGTTTTAGAGTTGAAAGTGCAATATTTATTGCTTGGGGTTCTCTCTACCTTTCCAAACAGAAGCAATTCCTCCATTTCTGCAGTGAAATCTGTATCTTCAGATTTGGTTACAGAATGCAGACAAACGATCTCTAATTCACAAGAACAGGCAGTTATTTTCCTCTGGCATGGCCAAAATAAGAACGTCTCACCTAAAGATGCTATTTATAAAGTGAACCACCTGCAAGGGGGAACAGGGTTAACCAGAAGCCTATGAATAAGTCATGGAGCCTAATTTTCCGTTATTACAGCCATTGTTTAAAAATGCATGCCTAGCCAGGACTTTGTAATGATTTTGTATTACTTAAAAAAACTTGTACAGTTTTTTTCCCCCCAATTATTTCATTACTTCTTCATTAACTTCGCTCTTCTCCAGTGTTTGTAGAGCTTTTGAAAACCAATCGGATGGAAAAAAAAAGGCAATTTTATTTTTTTTAAATTGCCCCTGAGACTATCAATGCTTTAGATATTTTTATGCTTCTTTCTTCAAATGCTTTCACCATGTTATGCCCTGGCATCTGTAGCAAAACCCATTAGCTGTGACAGGTTAAGATGCCTCTACAGGCTTCACCACAAAGGAGCTGAGCCAGTGCCAGCCATTATTCCCCACCACGTGCCACCCCAGCTCCCTGAACACGCCAAATCCACAGCTCTGCTCTTTCCTCCTCAGTCCTGCGGGGAAGCTGCTCTGAGAATCTCAGTTGCTTGGTGGAGGATTTGTCACTCCTGGCTTCACCATGGCTTGGGTTCATTAACCCATGGGCAACAAGGGCATTCGTCACTCAGTAGATCTTTTGTCTGCAGCACTTATGTAATTTTTGAGGTTTAGAGAGTGCTGCAGGTGGAAGACACAATTTATTAATTAAGTTGAATTTCACTGAATGTGGAAACTCCACTATTAATGTGAGCCAACCTGCACCTTCTGCATTTCACTGTACTACTGACCAGGTGCTAAACCAACTCTCTCCAGCATTTCTAAGTGGGCTCCAAACTTATTCAACCATACCAGCTTAATAATTGTGATTTTTTTTTTCTGATAGCAGAGTTTTGCAGTGCTCTTATTTTGGTTCAAGCTGGTCTTCCAATATAAAGCCAATATTTCCTTATGGATTTGAGGGTGCATGATCTGTTTTCCAGAAGAACCAGCTGCAAGCAAGGGCAATAGCATAGCTGGCAAGACAACACCCAGCCTTTTGGTGAGGCTTCTTCTCTATAAATCTCCAATAACTTGAAAAAGGTGCATGAACATTGTTGTCCTCGCTTTAAAGAGGGATCAGATGAGGCATAGGAAAACCAAGTGGTTGTAGATGAATAAGAGAAAGAGCTGGAAATAGGACAGGTTCAGCCCTCCTGAATCCCCACTCAGTTCCCATTCTCATCAATGTTCTCAGGCTTCTTGTTTTGGATGCCTCCTATCAAAGGGCTTGGAAAATTTCCTTACAGTGCATATTCATGTTGGGAATAAGTGACTGCAGAGCCTTGGTTCCCACTTCTGCAGTGCCTTCTTGTAGCACTGAGCAGCTGCTTGCAGAGGCCTCTGCACGTTCCTGCTGCTGCTGCTCCTCCACAGAGAGCCAGGAGCTTTCGGCTGGAAACCCAGCCCAGCCACGTCCTGCTCGGGCTGTCAGTGCCCAAGGAGGTGCTGCTGCAAAGGTGTGATCTTAATCAAGTCTGGAAAGCAGGAAATGTGCCACGTTCTCCTCGTGTGCTCTGTTCCCTGAATAACGAGGGGAGCTAATGAACATGGGATGGCAAATGAATTGCAGGATCTGCCAGTTCAGAGGTGTCGATTCCTCTTTAGCATTCTCTTTGCTTCCACCCACCACAGTAAATTCAGAGGAGGTATTGAAACATCCAGTTGAAAAATATGTTTAGTGTTGCATAACTTACATTCTGACACATCATCTGAGATCCTGGCACAGGGCACCCCATAAAGTGCTGCAGAAATATAAAAAGAACAGGAATTAGGTTGTGATCCCACTTGTCCAATCCAAAATTTTGACAAATGTGTAATAGATGGGATTTCCTCTTTTGGGAAGGTAATTTTTAATTATCCATCCTACTAATATACTTAACGGCCTTCACAACTCTAATTCTAACATCTTCACATTGCTAAAAATCCAGTTAATTTTAATTCCATTTTCCAAGCCCAATAGTGCTCTGTTACCTGCCATAAAGGGATTATTTAGCAGCTTTAAAATTATATTGCAGGTATTAAGTCCCTGGATGTAGGCCCTGGAGTTTTAAGATGGACAAGCCAAGCTGAAATTCATTAACATTTTGAGAATGACTAATTTTACAACAAATTTTAAAATGCTGTTTTGTTTTTAGGAACAACCTTTTTTTTCTTCTTATTTTTTAGACACAGCTTTTACCTAAGCCTGATAAATATCTGTAAAAAAGGGATGAGCTGTGCTAAAAGGAGGAGGAATGAAAAACTGTTTCCACAAACACTTGTAGAGCTGAGACTCTCAGAAGCCTGATACCTTGACTCTCCAAATGAGTATCACAAAGAATCGTTATACAGAAAGGAAATCTATTGTCTCTTTCTGAAACTTCACCCAGCCCAAGAGGTATTTTGCCGGTGTTGTACACCACTGCCATTATTTCAAGACTTTCATTCTTAGAAGTTACCATGCAAAATCGTGGCTCAGTCAGTGGGGGCTCCTATTTTCACGCTAAAATGAAATTATTGCTCCTCTTTACTTCAGTGGATATAGGATAGACAACCCCTCTGAGGGACTGATGAAGGTTTCTTCTTCCCCATGCAATGATCATCACAGTGACAAAAGTTGTTCCCATTCGTATCCATAGAGGACAGAGAGATGAACACTACACCTACAAGAGCTTTTATTGGAGCTGGAGGAAAAAAAGAAAACAAAACCAAAGAGCTTTGAAGTTCTGGTTGAATTTCTAGGCTAGGAGATAAACCAGCTTCCATTAAAAATGTTTAAATTGAAGAAATATGATAGAGGAATCAGTGAGGAGAGAAATGAGCAGTTTGGGAAGGACATTTCTTCAGTTTAATATCTGAAGGAAGGGCTGGGGCCTCTTTGGAGAAGGATGTGGGACAGGAAGGGCTTTGTGACGACCCATGGGGTATGGTCTGGGGTCAGGCAGGGCAGCTCATGTGCCCTGTTGAGATTGAACTTGGCCATCAATCTGGATATATCCCATGGCTTTGGGAGATCCCACTCTGACCTGGCCTAGGAAAACACGGGCTCTAGCAAGTCAGGTTAATTATCCATATCTGTGTTTACAGATAGAAAAGAGATATCAGAAACACAGCATGCATCCTGTGAATTATCAGGGGATCAATTAATTATTTTTAATAAAACGTGAGTTTACTTTGGATTAGAAATTCCTTTTTTATCCTAGTATTTTTCATTTAAAGTTAATGTTTAAAATCTGTTAAATAATTTAAAAAAAAAGGATATGCTTAAGCACATTCTGCTGACAGTGCACTGAGTCAGTAGATATTTCACAGCCCGTACTATGGCTTGAATGCAGATGATTCATTCATACTTCAGGCACACTTGGTCCATGAGTCCTTAAAAATATCGAGTCCATTTTGGCTCAGTAGTGCCATCTAAAAGTTTACAAGGTGCGAAGTGTTTCTCAAATGGTATGAATGGAGAATTACACTTGAGGATAAAAGTGGCTGCTTTCAGCCTGGCTGCCCATCAGGAGAAACTCTCTGCAGCTGGGTAAGGCAGAGGTGGGAGTGCAGCCGCCTTTAGAGCAAACAGGGCGAGGGGAGCATTGCTCACACATCACCTATTTCAGCAAAAGCAGGGTCAGATCCACAGCCTCATGGCCGAACTCTCCTGTTTAAAGCATTTGGTCACTTTGGGCTGGCTGGCAGTGGATCCACTCGGATTCTGTTTTCTGTATCTCCGGCTTTATTTGCTCAGGTTCTCTCCCCTTGGTTTGCAATCAGGGCTGAAGCAATGAGCCTGCCCTCCTCTGCTGCCAAGGGGAGTCCTTGTTTGATTCCAGCCTTTCTCTGCTTGGGAAACATCAGCAGAGCTTTCTGCACAGGCTGTCCTGCTCCCTGTCCTTTCCTCTAGTGCAGCAGAGGCTTCCCAAAGCTGTTTTGTTTCCATCTAGTCTGGGCTTCCAGAGGAAAATCTGTGGGGAAACCAAAGTGGCCATTTTCTTACAATGCTATCAGTATTTAATACTTTGTTCAAGCTGGCAGTTAGCTGGATCAGGCTCTCCTGAAGGTGCTAGAAGTGATTTTGTCTAAAGAGAGGTGAAGAAGTGGAAGTCTCAAACTGTCTTGTTTCAGCATAGAATCATCACAGAATTGTTTGGATTGGAAGGGACCTTAAAGATCATGTAGTGCCAGTGCCCCTGCCACTAAATCATCCTTGAGTCTCTTTTGTATTCTTTCCTTTTTACTCAGTGTTCGTCTTCTTTTTGCTGTCCCCTTCTGGGAGAGCATCTCATTGCTTCAACGAAGAGAATTTTCAATATTTAACAAAACATTTTCCTGAGAAGCACAATAGGCAAAGCTGGGCTGTTTTTATTCTAAGATTTAATGGATTCCGATGTGCTAGACTTGTCAGTACAGAATCACTCCAGGACATGACACTGCATTTGCATACAGGAAATAAGTAGCATTTAAATGAAAAATAATAAAATAAAAAGGGTATTTTGAGCACAGTGTGGTAAAAATGTGTAAGAAAGTGGAATATATTGTGATCCATTTCCAGGTTTTCTATTTAAACATGAAGAATCTGACTGGCCTGCTGGCCATGAAAGACTGTGAGTTAAAGAGTCATTTGGCTACACTTAATCCATGCCCTGGAAACAATCAAGAATTGTTCCCCACAGTATATTTTGTAGTATTTTTGTCTTGTGATTGAGGGTAAGCTGCAGTCATGAGATAACTGGGTGCAAGTTCAATTCACATGCTAACTCTTATTCCCAGAAGAGTACTGTGGAGACATTATATTAAAACTTTCTGCTCTGTCTATACCTCCGAGCATTATTAGCAGGCTCTGGAGATGTGCACGTACAGCTGCCTGCTGCTGGAGTCTGTGTCTGAGGCTTGTGCAGCCAAGTCCAAAGAAAGATTCATCCAAGAAATTTCTTCCTCTGCTTCCCTTTGTTCTCTAAAAATTCTTTATATTCTTTATGTGAGACAAAACTTCATTCAAAATTCTCAAAGTGCCTTGCAAGTCCCATTGCCACAGGCAGGTTCTCATCGTTCCTGTGCACTAATCACTCCTGAAGTTGCTAAATGTAGTTTAGTTATTTCTATTTTTAGCTATTCTTTACAGCAATTAATTACAAATGTGCTAGATAGGCTTTTTAATTAATGAACTTTCAGTGTTTTCTAAAGTTAAAAATAAATGCTTCAATCAAAACTAAAAATTCCTGTGAAAGAAAAGCAAACAGAAGCATCTATTTTCGTTCCAGAGCAGCCGTCTCAGACAGCACGTGATGGCAATCTTGTTTACATGATTTTAGAAGATAGCTTTGACCACAGGCCGGAGCACAACTGTTTTTTACATAGTTTTGTCTGTGTTTAGCACGGTTTCCTTTTCCATTGGCTATATGATACGTTACCTGTCTTCATTACTCCTCAGGACGTGCCTGCCCATCAGGACAAAATGCAAGTTCATCTCAGCCCGTGCAAAAATCACTTCTGCAGTTTAGGCATAAACTTCCTTCCACATGTGACCTTTCACTCCCGAGCAGGGAAGTTTATTGACTCCTTTTCCTAGCAGTAGTGAGTAGCAGGGCCTTCTTTCCACCAATCAATCCATATAATTTTGTGAAGAAGCAGAGCGTGCTGGTGGTGTGATTGATTTACACATTATTTATCTTTTTCTGCCCAGTTTAAATTGGTCAGCCTGATCCTATTCACACGATAAAAATCATCATGTCTCAAATTACTTACTCAATAAACTGTGGGTTTGTCCATTATTAGTGATCATTAGTGTTATAATACAGCATGGAAATTTAGAGCAAATTAACTACATATGCAAGCTGCTGGGCTCATCTGCAGTTAATCATAAGCATACTGTTCAAGTGGGCAGAGGATTTTGCAAGAATATTTCCAGGAAGAATTTGTGGGAGGAGAGCTAAATATCCTTGGGTTGTTATATTTTTTTTTTCCACACCGTAATCTTGGCCTCCCGAGCGAATGTTTATCTGAAACACAGTCAATGACTGAAAGTACAAAAGAGAATTATAGCTCAAATTAAAAGGGCTTCTCGTGCTGCCAGTTTCAAGGCCCCAAATTTTTATGACGATAAATAATGAATGGAAGTTCCATGTTAAGGTGCAGCCCCCACAGCCTCCCCTGCAGACCTGACAAGGCTCCTGTTCAGTGGTTCCCCTTTAATAAAGGCTATCACAGCCCTAGAGCAGGGCGGTGCTGGGATGTACAGCCCCACACGTTATCTGATGGTGACACACACACCGAGCACCCTGAGTTATCACTTCCAGTCACTATTATTTCCTATGAAAATAATAGCTTCCAGTCACCGTGGGTTGCTCTGAGATTGCCTTCATACTGATGCAGATTAAAAGTGAAGGGATTTCCTGATAATTACTGGTTTGTCTGGCACAGGACGGCCGGCACAGATGGAGGGAGGTTTAATGTAAAAAAAATCATTAGAAAACAGTCCTGGCTTTCTGCAGTTTGCAGTGCCCATTGCTCATCCTTACGTACCACTGTGAGCTTCAATGGGATCTGGTGGCTGGGGCTGGCTGGTCATCCTGGAGACCTGTAAAAATATAATACAGCAAAGATGCAACATAAATATCCATGGACTCAAAGAGTTCACACACCTTAGAGTGCTTCCCTCAGGTCCAGCTCTGTGAGCATGGCTGGGATCATCCACGTGATGCCTCTTGGGACCCTTCCATAGCCCAAAGCCACAGGGAAATCCTGCAGGGAAGGTGCTGGCAGGGCTGTCCCTGCACCGTGGGACTCTGACATGCCCGACTCTTTCTAAAGATCAAGGTCCATTTTGGTTTTGCTTTGCATTTTGCTGGTGAGATGGGTGAGTGAATCTGGTGGGGAAAAAACACACCCTGGGCTTGCCAGGATTGCTCTGCATGCATGGCAGGCCTGCACACTCTGCCTTTTTTTAGCAAAATCTGCGAGGAATCTACCACAGCGATACAGCTGGAAACGGCCTCTCCCAAAACATGAAGAATATCTCACATGCAGTGCTGTCAGGAGCTATTCTGTGAACTTCTGCTGAAACCTGCAGGCTGCAGAATCTACACGTGGGAGCACTTGGTTGGGGATACAAGCATTTCCAAAGTGTTTTTTATTTCCCACATTTTTCATGCACCAGGGTTAGGGGCTCGTCCGTGCAGTGAAGGTGTCCTGCTGCAGATTGGCATGCAGGTGCAGTGCTTCTCTGAGTGGCACCTACCAGCTTCCTTTGCTGCTGGAGGTCAGAGTGAGACTCAAACTCCTCTTTTGAAGGCACCAGGAGACGTTTTAACTGCTCTGCCACCCCACCCCAAAGGAGAGCAATAGGCACTTGTTAAAACACCATGTTCTATTAAGTGTCTTTGTCTAAAAGCAGTTTCAAACATCCTTGTAAAGCAGTTGGCTGGTGCAACACAGCTTCTCCCATCCAGCCAGCCATGCTAGGAATAGGTACCTTCAGCATACTTCTTGCTGAGAGTCCCAGCAGCTGGATTTCCCTTTCTCCATCCCATAACAGGCCTCCTAAAGAAATCCTGTCTGCTCCAAGGGGGACACCTTGCCCTCACCAGTCACTGCTGGCAGCACCTTACCTGTGCCTGGTTCCTTCTGCTGTCAGGAAGCCGTGTGTGAAACATTTCCCCGTCGGTGGAGCAGGGAGTCTCCTGATGGCAGAACACCAAGGCAGGGAGCGTTATCTCTGCACTCCACACACACCAGCTCAGTTCTCACCCACGGACAGAACTGCTTTTCCCACAGTCACCCTGCTGCCCTGCGTTACCCAGCTGCTGGCTGGAGCCTGGGCAGGGGCTGCAGCCTGGGCAGGGGCTGGAGTCTGGGCAGGGGGCTGCAGCGGCAGCCAGGAGTGGATCTCTGGCCCTCTCTCTGCACCTCCCTGGGTGAGGGCAGCTTTCAGCCGTGCTCTTGGCTCTGCAGGGCAGATGGAAGCGCTCGGCTCAGCCCCACCGCCAGCCCCCACACACATGCTGGCGCACCTGGATAACAGCTCTACCTGTTTACAAATTACCCCAATTTTCTGCTTGATTCAGCAGTAACTGCTTACCCTCCCCCGTGATGTAATTAGGCCTTCAGAGTTCATGCGTGCCTATTATGATCTCTCTTGTGTTTTGTCTTTTTTTTTCTGTAGCCGTAATCATATATATATATATGTATTAAAATTTCTTATCAATTGTTCAGCTAAATTATGCACAGTGGGCCACGCTAGCCCCCCATTAACATAAAGTATGCTAAACAACGTGTTTTCTTTCTGATAATTATGCTCTAAAGTATCAACTGCTTATTCCAGTGAATTTACCCTCCTTCTAGGTTTTCTTATTTCTTCAAACTTTTAGCTGTCTTCATGGCAGGGCAAGTGCTCCTTCTGCTGTCAGTGAACCAGCCTAATTATCTTTCCTATTATCATCAGAACTTCCAGATGCCTAATAGCTGGGCACTCCATGTTGAAATGAACTATTAGAGCCCATCCAAGATGATTGCTGTCTGATCACGTAAAGATCTTTCCATCAGTTGGAACAAAATATTGCTTCCTAACCCCATCAAGGAGTTAATTGCATGATGCATGGCACAGAGCTGTGGAGGAGAAGAGGTTTGGAAGAGCCTGCCTGTTTTTGCTGGCCTGCCATTGGCATCTGTGCCAGCCTGGCTGCAGGTCTGAACTCTGCCTTGCCAGGGCGGGCTCACACTTGGAGCCAGCAAACGTTTCACAAAACCAAGGTGTGGGAGCAGAACTCTTCCAGCCTGGAGCCCCCTCCTTCACCTGCCCCTCTCTGCAGACCTGAGCAGGATCCGCATGTGGCCATGGGAAAGTGCAAAACAACAGCATTTAAATCCAGGGGGTGTTTCTGTCACTTCACAGTTCTGAAAAATTTGGCTTTTGTCTTTGGGCATCGCTGGACACCTCAGACACGAATATCCTATTTGGGGTTTTCTAAAGGTAATTTGTTTAACTTCCTCCAGGTCTGGGTGTGATGAAAAACTGCTCTTTGATACAGCACCGTCAGCTTTTGAAGTGTTACATAGCTGATGCGGCTAAAAATAGGTGAAGCAATTCTTTGGAAAACTGTTAAAAGCAATGGGTTTCATTATATCTTAGATAAGGGTGAGTAACAACCTCAAGAAACTAGAACAATCTGTTTCTTTGCCCACAAGATCAAAACAGACATTATCTTCAAGATACCAGTGTTGTTGGGTTTTTTTTCAGTGGTGAATGAGCCAATGGAAATATTTTTATTATTATTCTTTTTTTTTTCTACCCAGAACAGGAATGTCTGACCATAGAGAGTGTTAGTGATATTTAAGGGTACTCATTACCTCCTAGAAACTGCCCTACAGCATCATCTCAGCAAAAATGCGGTCTAGGAAAATCCTGTTTTTGGTTCTTATTGTACTCCTCTGAAATTTCTTTTTATTCAGGAAAGAGCAATTTTCAAAGAAGAGGGGTAGAGTTGTTTATAGTACACAGCCCTGGACTTTTAAGGAACGTTCACATGATTTGAGATGAGGAGAAAATAGTGTGCAGCACACTGTAAATTACATGCACTTTTGGAATAAAGAAATCTAGATCAGAAGGAATCATCAAAAAAGCAACCAAAACAATATTTAGATTCTCATAAAGAATTATTTCAGACTATTTCAACAGTACCAGCGTAAGATTTATAATGAGGCTCTGTTGGACTTTTCATTTTCATGCAGTTGACTGAAACGTTTTTAGCTTTTTATAAATTTAGGTCAAGATTTAATTTTCACTAGTTAGAACAAAAGCAGAGCTGTTCTAGCACAATGGCAGTTGCAGAGGCAGGAGGCTGAGTCGTACGAGAAACATGAGAAAATAATATGGGTGTCAATTTTGAATATGTAAAGTTGTGTCAGCGTGTGAATGAAGATCCAATTCATTTTTGTGAAACTTTAGACTAATTAGTTTTATAATTTGCACAGTAAGGTAATGTAAATGTATTGCTGCTGCTTGACTTTTTTCTTAATCCTTTGAGTGAATATTTAATCTTTTTTTATATATTAGAATTAAAGCAACTTGGAAGATATGAATAATTAATCTAATTATATGCCGATCACTTTAATTTCTTTAATGTTTTAGATAAAAAAAAAAACAACTTTACAAATTGGTTTAGGTTGGGAAACCCTTTTAGAGGATTTTGTGTTTCATCAGTAAGTGCAATTTAGAGGATACGAGCTCTGCGAGTGCGACATTAAGTTTACAGTTATGCAAATGGTGCCGTTAATCCGGTGACCAGGTTCTCAAGGTGTGCTTGGCGAATCCACGGCCTGAATTTCAGAGGGAAATCTGCCAGTCAAGGGGAGCAAGCAACCAAAGAGCTTTAAAATGCCGGAGCCCAGCAAAGGGAAATGTAAAGAACCAATAATCTGCTTATCTACCGTGTGGGCTGAAGGACACCAGGAACTGGAGGGATGCATCTTGTGTTGTCTGCGTGTGACAGGGGCTGTGTTTTGTGAGGTGGGGACAGGAACCCAACGTCTCTGCAGTGTAACTCTAATTATACCCAGCACGAACGTGCAGTTATGGATAAATTGAGAGCTCTCGAGTTTGCATACATCTGAGCATGACATGCATATGGAGTGCTGACTGCTTCACTGGTGGAAAATGTAAACCCTGTAAAGATCATCACAAGTGTAGGAGTTTGTATCTGTCCTATTACGGTTGGCTATTTTTGGTGACATCCACAATCACTTCAAATTCCTTGGTGATTTGAAAAATTTCCTTCTTTTTTTTCCTTTAGTGTGTGCATCATCCTCTGTACAATTAGCAGCTTATAGCTAACTCCTTGGCTCTTCAGCCTGCTATTCCCTATTTTATGACTTTATCTTCTGGGGTTTTTTGTTGGTTTGCTGAGGGAAATGAAAGTACTGATCATTACTGTAGAATTAAAAATAGCTTCTAACAGCTTAGCCCAAGATCCAAAAATAGGCTCTCTTCCGGCTTATCCTGTCAAATATAGTGGGAACCCTAGTAAGGTAACATCTGTGAAAACCTCACTCTGGGTTTGTACCTGCTTTTTTCAGAATCTTTCCCTTGTGTCTGCATAACTCAGTAATTTCAGTCAGATTGTTGATTTTTCTTGTTTCAGATAGTTTGCCATTGAGCTTTCAGGAAAGGTCATTGGTCTTAGAGAGTTATTTTCCCTTATGATGCTTCGCTGTTCTGTGATGTATTTATATGCCATTGCTGAGGAAAAGGACGGAGTAGCTGTAGAAAATCTGTAGACAAATGCATACGAATATAAATGTTGATCTTCGGGTGCATGAGATTTCCATATGTCTTGCCTGGTTTGGTGTCCTAGGGACCAGGAATTTGTCATTCACAAGGACAAATGCAGACTTTCCATCCTGTGCTATTAATGCTAAGCCACCATGCTTGACTAGTGGAGAAGTGCAAAATGGATTGTGGTGGCCAACCCAGCTGGACAGATTGTGAAAGAAAATAAATACTTCTGCACCAGGAGTGCCTTTTTCTCACCCCACTTCCCTGGTAATGGCTGTGACATCAGCCTTAAAGGGAAGAGGTGGAAGGGGAAGCCAGTCTAAGTTTAGAGGCCTGGGAATGCACATCTTGAAGCTGTACAAATATTTTGGTGGGAATTGTCCATAATTAAGTTGGGAGGGAAAAGAGAAGTGGGTGTCTGAGGACCTGCCAGAGCACAGGCCCATGAGGACACGGAAGTTTTCTGCACAAACATTGGTTCTGAAACTTCTTAGAGAAACTCTGGTTATTTCTATGGTTTTGTCCATGAGGGGACTGAACTTAACAAATATTTACCCAAAATGTTAGAAGCACTAGTGGAAGATTCAGCACTTCCTCTCTCCCACAGGTCTTTATTTTTTCTAGAGTTTGACAATTTTTCTTTTGTAGTTTATCTCTGTTAGTACAACATATAAATAACACGGGCTTTGCAGAGGACTCTCAGACACGATTGCTGTTTATTTGGAATGGGGAGATACACAGATGTAGACAAAAATTAATTCTGTGCTTATTTATTTTTCTCATCACTCAAGCATTTTTTAAATGTTAGAGATAAGGTCAGCTGGGCCAGGGTCCTGTCTGTCACTACTTGCCGTCTGAACCTGGGAGTCCTCCCAGTTGTACTGGCCATTGAAACCAGCTGGTGCCATGGCTGGGATTTTCCGTAACCCTTCCTGTCACTGTGTATTGTTCTCTTCTCCCAGGTCAGCAGGTTCCTCCTTCATCTCCCACTTCTTCACTTGCCTCTGGGAGCCTTCCTGCGTTGTGTTTCTCTCTTCAAACACCTGGCGTCATTGTTTAGTGCCTGGGAATTTCCCACTCTCCAAATGAAGTTCCCTGCAGAGAAAAATGGTTCTTAGCTTCCTCACAGCAGCCACTCAGTCAAAGTGTGTTAGTTCAGATTAACGCTGGTTTTGTCTCTGGCCTGGTGAGTTGAGGCCTTATCCCAACAGCAATATGCAGAACAGAGGCAGATCATTTTGTGGAGTAACAGCTCCTACATATCAAGAAATTCTCTGCATTATCTTTTTAAATGACTGCATCAGAATTCCCTTGAAAGCTTAAGAGAACAGTAAGTTATATGGCTGTTGTGATTTCTGATTCAATCCCTTGAATCTCTAAAGGAGTGTCTGTAGAACTATGTTAAAGTCCACTCCTTTTAAATTCCGGAGGATTTTTCTATGAAGAAAGTGTGTGTAGCAGGTCTCCCCATAGCAGGTTAATGCCTGTGTATTGTCACCCTGACTAAACCCAGCATGGGAGCTGAAGTGGAGGAGAAATCAATGAAATAGCATTAGGATGCAATTGTCGCAAATTATCAGAGAAGAAACAAGACAACTGTAATTCACGAGAAGTAACACTTTACCAACTGCTCTCACTAAGCATTAGTTTAGTGTGTTTTCAATTTCAAGGCACTTTCTCGGGAAAATGCTCGGTCCATAATGACCATTATTATGACCATCCTCAAATCTGTGGAATTTAACCTAAACAAATTCCTCAAAGCTTGCACTTAGTACTGATGTGCTCCATCCCCTTTATCTGCAGCTTCAGTGGCACTGTGCTATGGGAATCCTGCTCTGTGTTATGAGCACTGTGCCGTGCCCAAGGAGCTGCTGTACAAACACCCTGCCTTAGGCACTTGCTGTCTCTGGGTGTCCTGTTTGGCTCCTGGTGCCTGGCAGGACAAGGTCACTGCAGAATTTCTGTGGTGGCCAGTTCCCTTCTGGTTTATTGGCAGTCATCCCACCCAAGATCTTGTTACACCCTGTGACACCCACAGCTGTTTGGTCACAATGCCTCTTGCCATCCAGCGCTGCTTCTCACTCCCAGCATCTTAGATTTTACCCTTTCTTTGTCCTGGTCACTGGCAGGCAAATAATTGGTAGAATGCAATATTATTGCTAAAACCAGACAAATACGACCTAACTGGAAAAAGCTTTTTCCCCCCATGCATACTGGGTATATATCTACATTTTCTACATTACACTGATAATTGTCTCTCTGATGCAATGCAGTATTTGCATTTTGTCATTCATCAATTTTATATATTTTTTTTTTGCAAGGGGTAGGATCACTCAAGGGGCTGGTTATATCTTGCATTTCCTGGTTATCCAGTCAGCTCCTGCTCACGCCAGCAGGAATTGAAAGCTATTATCAATATTGAGAACAGGATTTATGTGAGACGAGGATGGGATGTCAGTCAATCGCCTCGTAGCAAAGCGTTCATATCCCAGTAACAACCTCACAACTATCAGTTTGTCCTGGGGCTCAATAGGGGATCAAAGGCTAAATCATCACCAAAGCAAAATTAATCTCCATGCCAGGTCAGGATGGAAACCTGTGAGGAATGTGCCCATGTGCAAGAGAATGTCTGAATAAGTACGAAAGTTTTCTTTCAGCATGCTTTTGTTACAGCTCTGCTCTGAACAGAACACTGGAGCCAGTAGGTTTACCAAACTGCACTGAAAGGGCATTTATTTATGAAAAAAGAACTTTTGAGGTACTAAACATTGTTTTCTATCTGATTACAAGCTCTCCTTGCACAGGAATGAGGGGAAGCCTAGTGCCCTATCAGGAAAGCAGGGTGAAGTCTGGTTCAGCGATCAAGTTACAGGATTGAGGCTGAAGACTATAAAGCTGGGGGTCAAGCAGTAAAGTTTTGGTTATTTACAGTATAGAAAAGGATAAGAATCACTGGCCAGGGAGAAAAGAAAGAGATTTAAAGAGTTGCGGTGATAGGTAGGACTAAAGAAAGCAAGGAGCAGCCCAGACTGATGTGTGGGGGCTGATCAAGGAGCTTATGTGAAAATGTCGTTGCCTCCCAGCTCCCTGCTAGGCTGCTGCATTAATGGCTGGGCACACTTGCACCCATCTCCCCTGGTGGGAACAAGTGGGGGTCAGTCTGGTATCCCTGTCTTCGTGTCTGGACACTGAATCTCATTCTTTTGTTTCAGGATTTCTCTCCTTCCTTCTCTCTCCCCATAAAAATCATTTGAAGTGTCTACTACCACCTCAAAGGTCCTCCAGCTATAGCTTTTCTCTCTTAAGACTTGTGATATTTGGAGAAGGTAGAACCCTGCCAAAATGAATCCCCTCATTTTGGATAGTGCATGTCTGTGCATTGCAAAATGCCTGAGCAGCATCTCTGCACCACTTTCCACACCGCTATTGATTATTGAGGATCTTGTCACAGACCATTTGATTTAGGTTCCCTTTTTGAATATATAGCTTCTTTTATGAATCCTACTGTTTCCTGTCACTTTCAGCCAGGTTTCTTGTGGTCTTCCTTTGTAAATGCTTCAATGTAGGCTTGTTCTTGCCTTCCTATTGCCACTTCCTCTGGCTCCACAATGCCTTCAGAGCTTTTGTTTGTAGTTTCTCTATTTGTAATTGCAGAAGATTTTATTCCTTAAAAGCTGAAATTTGACCCACTTTGGAAAGATACCACATTTCTAGGAAGCAATTACCCTTAGTTATAAAGAGTAAGCCTTGACCACAGGTGAGTTCATGTCACCTGAGTACAAACAGTGTCAGGCAGAACATTACGGGTCGGTCAGGAGGTATGAGAATTCAGGCAGTTCATAAAGCAGGACTATAATTAAGAGCTTGAATGTGGAAAGTTCCTGAAATAATGACAGAGGTGAGGAAACCAGTGAAAGAAGTTTGGTTGATTGAGAAATGGAGGAAATGTATTGAGAGGGAAGGAAAGATGGGAAGTATGGCAGTATCCAAGGAAGTGAAATACATCTATGTATAGGTTTCTGGCTAAAACCAGAATGAGATCTGTGAAAGCTCTTGAAAATGGAGTCCAAATTTGTTTTAGGCCCTGCACAGGACACGGGATGAGGGCTGCTATGCACCAGCATGGCACACAAGAGAGAAGACCCAGCTGAAGGCATGAGAAAGTCAAAGAAAGTCCAAATAGATGTGTGAAGTTTACAGAGAAAAACATGGAAGATTGATTTAGTAACAGATGTGTTCAGGAAGAAGATTAGAGAGAAGCAAATTTAGGAAGAAAATCCAAATATCAATATGCCTGCAGCTCTAGGAGTTTGTATTAGGCTACTGAGAAGATTAATCAGATTTCAAAAAACCCAAATGGTGTAATGCACATCAGATCGTGCTCCACAGCATACAAACCATGTGCACAATTTGCTTTTTTTCCTTGCAAAAAGCATGGTTATGTATGCAAGTAATTTCCATTTTTCTGCTGCCTTATTTTTAACCCATTTAACAACCTTTATGATCACAGTTCAGTCAAGTAGCAGCAACCGTGCCAGTTAACAGCATTCCAGCTGGGTTAATGAATACACACATGATTTCATGAAGGAATATATCTTTTTTGACCCAGTTTCAACCTTTCCAATTTCAAGCTGTTTAATTATAAGATATATTGGTTGGAAACAAACAGCCATTTATGCAACATTAAAAGTTTAAACAAATTCCAGATGCAATTATTTTAGGCAGCCAGTGCTTGTGATTGGGATATGTAGGTAACAAATTAGTGGCACAGTTGATAAATGCCTTTCACAGAACAGATGCAAATAACCAGACTTCTGTGTTCCTTGAGTCTGCATGATAATAGGTTCTTTAAGCACCCTGCTAAGAATTAGGAAATTAGTCAAATGGGATCATATTTAGGTTGAGCTAATACTGCACAGCTGAATTTACCCACCATTATCTGTGGGCATAATTGGAGACAACTGTTTTTTGGACCAGCTGTGCAGGTCACAAAAGGATAATAATGGGGGCCCAGCCTTGCCATGTCAGATTGATAAATGTTTATAGCATCGTGTGACTGGAGGAGCTGGCTTTAAACAGGTACAATTTAGGATTTTTTTTTTTAAGACTCCTAGAATGGAATATGCCAAATTAAACTGCTCATCAATTCTGCATAGTATGAGTTGGTGTAATTCACAGGGAGAAGAGAGAAAAGGTGTGCTAAGAGGAAAAGCATCTGCGAGGTGTCAGATAAAACTTTCCCACACATAATCTTTTTTGCACCTTTGTGTTAGTTGTTTTTTCTGCTGTTTTCTCACCTTTCCTTTCCCTGGGTGGGTAGGTTTACATCAGTTTACGCTGATATTGTGGAACTTAAAGTGCCACTCGTGCACTTCTGGATTTGTCACTGGCTCTTTTTAGCATTTAGGCTTAATTTGTTTGAATAGCTTTGCCTGGTATTCTGACAAATATTTCTTTTAAATGTTACATCCAAGTGCAGGTCTTTACTACTGCTAACCTATAAATATGTTAACAGCTACACTATGTTTAGAAAATACAATGTGATATTAATGTGAAATGTATCTTAGCTGAATCCATTAGTCTCAAGCAGGTAAATAGAAAAGCACATTCTGATTTTAATTGCCAGGAATATGTTTCATACTAAATGTCTGTCCTATTTTTTATTCTCTTGAAATGTGCTGTTAGGATTTACTTTTGTGTGTCCTGTGTATATACTCCAAATTACACTTTCTTTAACTGAATTCATTATTTACAGTGAAAAATAGAGAACCTTAATTAACTTAACTAGGTGACACTAAGGTTTAAATTACTGAAAATAAAATGTAGTTTCTGCTGAGTGCTCTCCTTGCACTCTCCTTGTAGCATTGACTTCGATTTAGCTGCTATCATAACAGAAAGGGGAGAGGTTAGAGATCTAAAAGGTTTAATTTTATTTTAAAATAGCCATCTGAATGGTGCTCCTGCTAATTTTCCTGAACTTCACAGGATTACATCTGCAGTAATGGCCAAAACCAGTTCTGGAGCCCAGAGCAGCCTGCAAGGTGACTGCCAGCAGCTGGGCTTCTGGGGCTCTGGGTGCCCCAGCCCTGAGAACACGGGGGGATTTAACAGATGAGGGAAACCTTTACCTACTGATGGCGCAGTGGGGCTGGCAGGTGAACCCTCTGCTCATGGGGGCAGCTCGGGGCTCTCCAGAAGAACCCATCGGAGGCAGAGGGGAGGCTGCTGCTGGCTCTGGGCGCTCCTGTTGGCGTGGCACCAGCGGGACGGCGCTGTGCCCCTCGGGCAGCCAAGCAGGGGCTCTGCCCCAGTGCAGATTGCCCAGGGGGAGAGATGGGGGCAGCCCCTCTCTGTGAGCAGCAGCTCCGGGACCCCGGAGTCTGACATTCCCCAGCTGAGCTGGAGTGGCTGTCGCTCCGATCCGCCGGGACCCGGTGCTGAGCAAAGCGTTCCATTTCCAGCTCATTATTGGCACACTCCACACTCAAACTGCCTAAAGTGTATAAATGGATCGACTGAAGAGTGTTTTATTATCGAAGTAATTGCTGTATTTTCTAGATTAACATTTGTTAGTGGAGTAGACTGAAATCATCGCTGGTTATCTTATCTGTGAGGGAAATTTTATCTTTCTCAGGCCTCCGATATTCATGAGCGCAGCAGATGCTGATAACGCCAGCTATCCTCAGGTTTTCAGTCTCCAGAGCAAAATGATCTTCTTTTCTCTGCTCGAGTCGGCATTGTAGAACTTCCTCTGGGATCTGACTTTTATAAAAGATCCTCTAGAGTCAGAATTAGTATTTCTACCAAAATCCAAATCAGATTTCTAGCCTGTTCCTTTCCAAATTGAAGATGTTTCTTGATGATGTGGTAAGGGGGAAGGAAAAGCAACACTTGTAAAAGGTTTTTATTGAAACTTAAAGGCAATTATTTCTGAATTCCCATTTTCTTAATTAAAAGTGTCACCGATTTGTATTTAATCAGCACTTAACAAGCCTTATTGTGAAGGGAAAGAACTAAACAATGTCTGCAATAGACTGGGAGGGTTAGCTGAACTTTGTTTAAATATAAAGGGAGTAGTGCATCTGCTGAAGAACTAAGCCCTTTCAAAGTTTAGGACACTCACCAGCGCCACAGAGCATAAATCACAGTGCAAACTGTGTGATTATACCCTGCAGGGAAATAGACTGTGTGTTTATGGGGCTCTTCACCAAGCACTTAGGAATAATCTGATATAAAGCAGCAGGGGAGGAGAGTAATGACAACTTCAAATTAGTTTAATGAATGTTTACATTAAAAAAGGCTTTTCTACAAACCTGAAAACACAAAGTGACAGTTTCCTCTCCAGACAAAAGAAACCCCCTCTACTTTTCCTTAAAGGACTGGCAGTGGGGGAAGACATTGAAAATTTAACTCTTTCAGTGCGGTGGATCATTGCGTCTTTATGTGCAGTGCGTTGCTGTCATTACTGTGACAGTTGCTGAGAATCCAATTATAAACACCAGGATCTGGTTGGTAGCTCATTTATTTTAAATCACGCTGATCTCAGGGGGAAAAAAAAGTTGAGAATTTTATTCTCATAAAAGAAAAAATATCTCTTTAAAATGAACTTGGTCAGGCTGGTGTGGAACAAATGCTTAACAGGTCTTTGGCCATTCTCATTCAATGGGCTGGTGTGGGGTTTGAGAGTTCCTTTCACTTTAAGCAATAGGTAACAAGTTTATATTACAAAAAAAGAGTGGGATGGTAAAAAAAAGTAGAAATAACAGAGTACTTCTAGTTTTCTTCTTAAACTGGAGGTAAATGATTTGTCAAATTAATAAATATGCAAAATATGTTGTTATTATATATACTGCATGTATCTGAGGAATTACTGTGCATTTCAGCACTTGTAATGCAGCATTTTTCATTGCAGCAACATGCATTCACCTCACATTTTTAAACCTAGTTTTGTGGAGCATTTCAAATTGCATCAGGAGGAAATTTGGTTTACCTCTTGCCAGAATAGATACAAGATTTTCCACTAAGAATTCTGGAAATGAGTAATTATATTTAAAAAGGGGGGAAAAAAAGACAACAACTTTCATAGCTGAGATATGGGTTAGAAATAGAAGTTTGGACGTAGGTTAGAAGATAATTTCCAGTGTTTTGAAACTTCCTCAGCAATTATCTGTGTGTGAAGTAGTTCTGGCTATGACTATTACCATACAGATACTCAGTGAAATATTTTTGGCTTTTGTCCAAGGATGTGAAAAATTAATAACAAATCAAGTACCTGTTTTCATTACGGAATGTGTATGTTCCTTAAGCAGCTGTGGGAAGCCCCAATTCCAGACCCTGATTTGTCAAGTGCTGTATGTGCTGAGGCTTTTTCTTAATCCAGTGTGCAACACACAACAGTGCTTGGGCTGTGAAGCTTCCACATAGGATAAAATTAAGGGGTTTTTGTGTTTATGTCACTCACATGTAATAAATCATCTGAATGTGAATGTTTTATAATTACTGCAAATGCCCTTGAGGTAGGGATGGACTTTGCAGTCTCACATGGTGGAGAGAGGAGCCTGTGTTCTTCTTGAGAAAGGAGTGGAACCCCATAGCCCAGGTCCTGCAGCAGCTTCTCTGTTTACCATCTGCTCGATGGGATGTGGGATAACTTTAAAGCAGAGCAGATACAGTGCAAGGGAGGAAATCAATAGGGCTTCTGGAATGGAGCGTGATTGACGTTTGTAAGGTTGTTAGAAAACGCTGCAAACCATTAGAAAAAAGTGTCAATAATGCGTGTCATTCCAAAGGCAGGATTAAAAGGGAATGAGTGAGGCTGGGTGATGCTCACCAGGAAGCTGGGGAGTCCCTCAAGCTGCAGAGCGCTGGCTGTGTGTACAGCCAGTGGAATAACAGCAGGTCCTGCATGGCTGGGAGGTGCCATGAGAGAATATTTTCTTATGTTCCTCTTAAACTGCGTTTTCAGCTTTGTCCATGCTATTGAATCTGCAGCCTGTCCTGCTCAGCCAGTCAGCCTCAGCACAGAGATTTACCTGGGGGGTGACTGTGGCTGGGCTGTGGCATCCAGAGCAGGGGGATGCTGCTGGCAGGAGAGAAATGACAGGAGTGCATTGTCTGAATGCTGAGCTCTGCTTTTCCCACCTTCTCTTGGTAAATTTGATTTTGGGATTCACTCTGGAAAGGGAAAACCCTACTCAGCAATAATCAATCAATTTACTACACACGGCCAAGGATAAAACTTCACAAAATAAAGTTTGGTTTAAAACCCTTTTTGCCCAACTTCTCTGTTCGGGTGACTTGGCCCTTCGGAAACAATACCAAGATGCAGAAAAGTTCATATAAAGGCGTAGGTAGAAAATCCCTGATTCTTCAACCCACTGTGCTTCCAATAAGGAGGACAAAGTTTCTCAGGAATGGAGGGCTCACAGAGGAATCACTGGGGAAAATTAATGTTTAATTATAGCTGCATTTGGATAGTGACGGAAGAATTAGGTTTGCCACACATCTCCATTTTATAATTTTGCTGGAAAATTATCACAACACCCTCCTGTGGTTTCCCAGCTGTATGTGAGTGACCCTGCAAAGACAAATTCAAAGACACCATGTAATGTGGTGCCTGGGACCAGGCATGGAGCCTGTGAAGATGTGCACTTTGTGCTGCCCATTGCTGTGCTCTGTTTCCAGCACCAAGGAAGAACTGATTGCTCTCTAAATTTTTTTCTTGGCTCTCTCTTTTTCTTGTAATTGATAAAGGTGTAACAGGAATTCCTTGAATCATTTCTTGCTCCTCAAACAAAGCACCCTTTTCTCCTTTGAAACAAATAAAAGAAATTGGATTCTCTCCTTTAACTGCTGAGCTCCAGCCTGAATGCCTCCACTTCAGTGTCAGGTAACAATGAACCCCAGGTAAGAGCTGGGCTTCTTGGCACCCTCTGGCCAAGGGAAAGTGCTGCCAGCACTCAATAAAATGAGAATGTCCCACCAGAGGTGCCTCTTTCCTTTTTCCACTGAGGGCCTCACAGATATGCAGGGTCTGAAACCAGGCACCCCTGGCAGATGCTGAAGTTAGATGGGACAAGCCATAGCCTTTACACCTAATTTGATTTGCTGTGGACTTGATTGGGATGGCAATTTCCTTCCATGTGTCAGGCTTTTCATATTTCACATTGATTTTTATTTATAGTTTTGTTTTAACAGATGAAACTTATGGCAAGATAAATAGGCACCCTAGGAATTTTGTTAGTGGTACTTTGAGATTCTTAATAGGGACAAGAACTATTGCATTAAGGACTGAAAAGTTTGATATTCAAATAGTGTCCAAATTAAATAGTTTTTCACTGCACTCTTTCTTGTCTGAGTGAAGTGCCTGAAGTAAGCAATGAATATTTGAAATGGAGGCACAAGCAACTGATAAGAAAAATACAATTACAACTAGCCCTAAAGATACTGCACTTAAAGGGGGATCACACTTATGTGCATTTAGAAGACAATATTAATAAAACACTTAAAATAACTTCATATTAGGGAATTAGGCTGTTATTTTTTAATGAAACTCTGGGGCCATTTTATCCAGACCATGTTACGTTTTATTCCTATAATAGAAATCCAGATAAAACAATCACATTCCTTTAGTAACTGGAAGCTGTGAATTTTAACAATCGTGTTAATGCTTTTAGATAACTAGAAGAGTAGATTTAATAAAGTGTAAAACTTTCCATTTAGGAACTAAAAAGCCCCCTGGTTCAGAGTCCACCTTCTCCCTGTGCCAGCAGTGTCTCGGGACAGCCGTGCTCACCAGGGCCCCGTCCTGCCCCTGCTCACCAAATCCCGTTCTTGGGCCATTCCCATTTCTGTCCTGCCCCTCTGAGCCTGCTCTGCCTCACCAAATCCCGTTCTTGGTCCATTCCCATCTCTGTCCTGCCCCACCGAGGCCTGAGCTCTGTGTTGATGGGATGGGACAGGACTGACCCCAGCTCTCCTCGCAGCCTGAGCAGGATGTGGGAGCTGAGCTTGCAATGCCAGCAGCCCACTCCTGTTTCTCCCTAGATTTTCAGTTTTCTCTCTCGCTGCCTTTTCCTTGATCATTATTTTCCAACCCCTCAGCAGGAAGGAGTCTCGTTGCCACAGGGCCAGAGTCTGCCCTCAACTCTCTCTTGTGACAAAATCTCAGAGCACTGGTTTTTTTATTTAAACTATTTTGGTGCTATGTCTTTCTGGTTTTTGAGCAGTTTTTGACCTTGTTTTCCCACTTTTTGTCCACCAGCCCTTTAGTGTGTGGAAGTGCCTGAGAGCTCTGCAGGTGCTACCATAATACCACTGTTGTGCAAAGGAATTTAGATGCCTTTTTTTTTGTTGTTGCCATAGCATAAGCAAGTCTGATCAAGGAGTTTAATCAGATTTTCAAACTCTTTCAGCTGAGAAATTAATTTAAAACAATCCGTACCTTAGAGTTCCCCCAAATAATTCGATGCTGATTGGAGATACTGCTCAGAACTTAAAGGTCATGCTCGACTTCATTAAAAACACTACTTGATATCACTTTACTCAGTGTCCCTGTGAAAACCACAGTCATTGTTGAAGGAAAATGCATCAGCATTTGGTCTTTGAGGTTTGGGTATTTTCAAAGTTTCTGTGCAGTGGGTTGGATAGCTGCTGGTTGCCATATACATTTATTTAAAATTGTGATTATTGCAAGTTATGGCTTTTTTTCTTCTTCAAAAATAAGTGTAGGAATATAAAACTTAGTGGATAAGTTTGGGAGTTCAGTAAGAATATTGCCAGAAGGACTGTTGTTATTTGTTCACCAGCACTGAGAGGTTTTATTTACTCTGACTTTTGTATATACATCACTACTGTTTCCTTTCAGTTTTTTGTGTAAACTGCCAGTAAATTTCTTCCATACAGAAATTGGGTGGGTTTCAGTTGCTTTTGATTTGCATTTTCATAGAGAGAAGCACTAAACCCTTCATAAGCCCCACCTCGGGAGCCCACCCTTGCGCTCTCTGTGGGATTTACATTGGTTAACCACTCGCTGCTGTTATAAAACACCACATCTACAACATCATCATTTGTGAGCTGCTTTGTGGTGGGAGAACGTGAGAGAAGCCCAGGCAGGGATGGTAAAACGTGGATGTAGAAGCTGTTATGTCATTGTTCTGCAGCCCTGGAAATCCTGCACTCTCATTTTTCTTTATAGCAGGGCAAATAAGGTTCCAAGTGAAGCAGTGAGCAGTGCACTCCTGAGTTTTCATAGTCCCTGTGTGGGGCAGGGCAGTGGGGTTTTTACACACCTCTAATTTGGATCAGCACCTTTCCCTCTTGTTTGCAGATCAAGAGGTTAAACCCCTGCATTTATACACTCCAACAAATAATCAGAAGCTGAGCATTGACAGCACAACCATTGTTGCCTCCAGAAAAATGTTTTTTAGCTGATTTCATTTAAAGTTATATTTTCCATTTTTTTTTCTCTGAAGCCTTCAGAGATTTGCTGTGAGCGTGGCTATTGAGGTAAGGGTGCCCCAAACATTAGTTCTAACATAAACAGGAGAGCAGCAGCTTCTCAGAGGAAGTGGTTGTGTGTTCTTGGCCTTGTGCTGAGGGTTTCTTCTTTTTCCATGGCTGAGCACTTCTGTTTCATTTCCTACTCTGTGTTGGCATTTGCTGCCGTTGCCAACATCTGTATCTTGAGGCTGATGACATCCACAGACCTGCCTGCACCATCCAGCAGAACTCCTTTTGAACCTACTTGCAGTGACATTGGGAAAAGAAATTTGTGGGAGGATGGAGGAAGGATGAGAGAACACTGCTGCGAGCAGTTGTATCCTTTTCTTCTTATTTTTTTTTCCATTTTGGGTCTGACATAGCTCTTTGCCAAGACCACAGTTACTTGTTTGTGTAAGAAATAACATCTAAATGGAGCAATTGATTTGTGGATATCATACAAATTTGTTTTATGGTATTACAAATGACTTTAGGGCCATCAACACGGTAAGTGCTATATTAGCAGCTTCAGCTGCTTGCCAAAACCTGCTACGAAATTTGAATGGAGGCAATAAATTGATGCTCCTTGCTAGTTTTTGCTGTGGTCAATGGTGTAGCTGTCCAGTGGATAAGTGAATGACATATTGTTAATCTAGGTACATCAGGAAGACAAAATACTGGGGTTTTTTACCCAGTCTTCTGTTTATGCATCCCTGCCTCTCACTTCCTACCTGCCTCCTCCAGCACATGGAGCAGCACTATGCCACTCCTCAGCTCTGAGCAATAGGATTTGCCCAAAGTCCAGCATCCTGGATTGCTGATCCTCAGGCATCCTGAACAATGTGGGTACAGAGCAGCTCCATCCTGCCATTCCCTGGGGCATGGAGTTTATTTGTGCATGGGTTCAGCAAAAATCAGGATTAAAAGCCACATTTGGCCTGAGACTAGAACGACGAATAATTTGTCTTCAGAGCCTGCCCTGACTGTTGGACTCCAGAAGTTTTGGGGTAGGTTCCTGACAAGGTGGCCCCAGAGGTGGAGGAGGGAGTTGGAACACCCAAGATGCACTGACCTCTCTCTGCACTCAGTTCATCCTCTGGGATTGCCGTGGTCCAAAGGCTGAATTTCTCAACTGTTTTGTCTGTGCTGCCTGTGCTGGCTGTTCCTGTGGGATGCAGCTCCTGGGCTGTTTTTGGCTGGGCAGGAGCTAGCAGGAGGGGTGCATTTTCCCCTCAAAGGTGGAGCTGCTAACTTTAGGCAAACAGTGGTTAATCTTTCCAGAAGGGCAGATTTATAGCCTGGCTTCTAAGCATTTGAATTCATTGTTACAGCTAATGGACATCTCATATTGTCTTAAATCACTGGCTCCTCAGTGTGCCAAATAGTAATAGAAACCTTAGAGCTACCCTAATTTGGCACCTATGTTTCAAATCACTTGCCAGAGGAACTTAGAGGGGGGAAGAAAGATCAATTGAAATGTTTTTCTGAGTGCTTTTTCTGTGAAATGCTTTGCAGGGCTTGAACTCCTGAATATCACATGCAGATATTAGGTTCCTGCTTCATGCTACATGGTTACTTTTCCATGTTAAATAAATTTGTCTAATTTACCACAGAGGGAGATAAATATTGATTTGGTAAGCAAATGAAAAAATATGTTATGGGCAGGAGGAATTTCTTCCAGTGTGACACCAGTATTGTGCTGTATGCAATGCAATAGTTGGCTCTGTTAATGATCTCCTGCAGGAGTTATTGCTGTGTAAGGTATGGCCAGTGACTTTACATGGTGTGATTTATGGATCTATCTTTACATTTACATAAGCAGCCTCCTCCTCCTGCACGTGCCAGTGACATATCTCACTGTATCTCATTTCCTCTTGTGGGAGGAATTAGTGTGTAAGGAATTAACCCCTGTGCGTGCTGAGGGAAGGGCCCCCAGGCTTGGCTGCTGCCTGGGCATGGCAGTCACACACCTTGGTGGAACCAAGAGAGGAAATCCTGTGGCTCCGGTTTCCAAATGCTGGAACCTCCTGATCCTGTCCTCGACCACCTTACTTTGAGGCAGCTGCTCTAGGGAAGGCTGGAAGGGCTCTGCCCTCCCTCTGTCAGAGTCATTCACTCAGCACCTGCCTCACACCAGTGCCTCTTACAGGCTACAGAATCACCAGTCCTGGCCTATTTCATGGTAACAGGCACAGAGATTTTAATGCTGAAAGAAAGGTCTGGAGAGCTTAGGCTCTAATGAGATAACCTGAGAAATTTTGCAGGAAACCCATGGTTATCTTGCCCAGCACTCATACTTTGATGGCACAGACTTTTTCCTATTTAAGAAAGACCTTTTCTTTGTTCTAGGAAAATACCAAGGTGATCATTGCACTGTATAGCAGATTTTTCTCTTGGAAAAACTGTCTTGCACATGATTAACTTTATGGTACATAATAGAGAGAAAGCTGCAAGGTGATGGTTAATGGCATTTGAAAAGCCATTGTTAACCTCAGCTTATAGAGATTTACAGGGATTGCTTAATATAATCAATATGCTGATTACATTGTAATAAATAAGTGGTTATGAATATCAGCTCTTCAGAGGAATAGGGAAATATTTAATATATGTATCTGAAAATGTTCCACCTCCCTCTTCCATGTTTATAAAAATGAGTTCATTTAGCAAGTAATTTTTCTACTGAAAAGGAGATTTTTTTTTTCCCTTTGAATAAAAGTTTTCCCAGTGTAGTTTGTGTGTATAGATCTATATATACACACAGGGATGTGTGTTTGTATATATCTATATATTTTTGTATATATGGTTCATTTCCCATACCATTTTAATGATTGTGCAGGTGGCTGAACAGAGCAGAGATGAATGATAAAGCGATGTGGGAAAAAGCAAGTGTGACACACTGGGGAAAACAATGAAAGGACATGAACACTGGAAAAAAAAAAAAAGCAAAAAAAAAAAAGGCAGCAGAAGCACCAGGAGTGAAGTGGTTAAGGAGGCTGCCACAGCAGGAAGCGGGTATAGCTCTGTTTGCAGTGTGCTCATGGGAACCGGGTTGGAAAGTGTTGTGGTAAAAGTGTGTGGAAAAAAAAGAGAAACATGAATTGAGCTATAAATATCTGGTTTTCTTTGAAGTTTTGTGACCAACAATTAATGTTACTGGAAATCTCATAAAAAGTTGTTGTTTTATAAACTCTGGTTTGGCTGAATGAGGCAAAGTAAAGAGGATATTAGCTCGTCTCCAAAGGCAGCATCTGTACGCTGATTTTGGAGCTCCTGTGGCAGGTACAGACCAAGTGCAGAATGAAGCCTTGTGCTCCTTTCCTCTGCTAGGGATGCTGGCTGCAGAAGCGTATTTAAAATGACATAAAGTAAGGAAAGGTTTATCTGTGAGGACAGTGTCTATATGTCGCATGTCCTTTAGTGAAAATGAGAGGAACATTTATATTCTGGTTTTGTCCACACTCTTTGAAATCATATCTCAGAAGGAATGAAAACAACAGGCTGTTGTCTAACCTGTTTTTCTTTTTCTCAGATTAAAAATCCAATAATGAGCAGTAGTCCAGTAAATGAATCTGAAGGTCACAAATTATTTTTTGGGATTTATCTGTAAATAAAATGATTATTATTTTCTCTAAAAAAAAGCCCGCTATAATGTTTGGGGTTATTTTACCAGCAAATCCCTAGCTGCTATATTCCGGTTTGATGCCGTTACCAGTGAATATGATCATATTAAAAGCCTATTTAAAGCTGGTAATGATATTGAAAACTGGAGATTCCAAAGAAATAATGTCTATCATCTCCACATCAAGCAATTTAGGTGGGTCTGTTTTAACAGCTGTAGTTGGTCATTTTGGGGGCTTCCATTTATTGAGCAGATTTTGCCTCAAAGTCCTTTGCAAACGTAAGGATGTGCATCCTAAAGCTGTGCTGAGGTGTGTGTGTTTAACTGCTGGTGCCGTGGGCACAGCGCAGCTGGCAGGGCTGGGCTCTCAGATACCACCGGGAGCAGTAGGGCCTTTCCAGCACTTCTTTTAGCTTGGTACCTGTCCCTCCCAGCTCTCTTGGCAAGGGAGGAGAGATTGTACTACATGGTATCGTGTAGCTCTTGATCTTGGTCCCTCCTGAAAGTTTTTCCTGCCTGTGGACACTCCTGTGTAAAGAAATGCGGGTAAGAGGTGTGGAGAATGAACACATTTCCTCCAGGGGAAACCAGCACCCCTGGAAGACACCGTGGCCACTTGCACAGCTCCTTTACTGTGAAAGACTGGAAATAACTCAGATTTACAAAGTCTTTGTAGGCACATCCTCTACAGGTCCACTGCAGGCCTACAAAGCAGGCAGGATGTGCCGGCTGGACATGTTCCTATCAACCCAGTCCCTTGCAGAGCCATGCAGAGCTTTGCTCAGAGAAGCTGACAGCACAGCCCTGCTCCTCCTCTGGCCGGGCAGGAACACCCGAGGCCTTGCCCTGTGCTCACACACCCGTCCTGCCGAGTGGGCTGTGGTGAGGAGGTGAAACCCCTCAGACCGGGCTCTGTCCGGTTGTGCAGCTCCAGCCGGGGACTGGGGTTCGTGTTGTGCAATCTTTCTGAATTGGCTGCACAACTGTCAGCACCGTGTCCGTGTGAGTTTCTTCCTCCAGTGCTTGTATTATTTGCTCTGGGGGCCCTTGTCAGCTCACATTCAGCTTGTTTGCAGACAAAAACTACCAGCAGGGAATGAACTGTGATTGAAATTGAGATGCTGAGCTACTGTACAGGCTCTCAGTGAGACACGGCTGCTTTGTATACAAGTGTCTGAGCTCTCTGGGACTGACTTTACTGTTGTTTAAATAAAATCCAGTTCTGATTGGTTTACTGAAAAGCTCTGCCTACCCTCAAGGCCCTGTTTTGCACTCAGATTATTAAAAAATTAGCTGGAGGCTGTGTTTGGAGTTTAATTCACTCCATCACTTTGCTTCATATGTAGACGTATTTCTCCCTACAGCTGCAATCTGCAAGAAGCAGCTTCAGAGCTGAGACATGCCACGGTCTCACCGAATCAGCCTGAAATACATGAAGACTGTAGATTTGAATCAAACTTCAGGAGAGAAAGAGAACTCCTCGAATCAATTTTTAGGTTCATATTTCAATAGGTTCAGTGCTGAAAAACAGAACTGAGGGAAGGAAAATCAGCCTGGGACTTTCTTCTAAACACAGCTGTCCTGTGGCATGTCATTAAATATAATAATTCTCCTATTGCTTTCTGCTTTTAGCAAAAGAAATCTTTAGAAGTCTGAGAGAGAGGAATTTGTATGGATTTGTATGGATTAAAGCCACTGGGACCATCACAGTTGCCTTCACTGTGCCTGGATTTCTACCCTCAGTTATTGTTTTTTCTTGTGTTTTATTTTTTACCACATCACTTCTACCACAACATTGTACTGCTGACTTGTAAATGAAATGTATATTAGAATGAATCATCAGGACAGAAAAGTCGTAGGCTTTTTTGAATGCACCACTAAGCACCTTATCTACATCTAAATATCTTTACAAATCTGAGTCTTAGTGAGAAACTTAATGCTGCTTTATTCTGGCAAGCCCAGGATATAAATGCCCAGCACTCAAACTTTACTTTTGATTGAGTTTTCACACTCATGCAAATGCCTTGCACTACCCTTAGGAAAGTGCTAATTTGATTTTCAGACAAAAGATTGTTCCAGTACTGGTTTGAGAAGCAGCAGTGTTAAAAGAGGAAGAGGGCTTCAGTGCCACATCAGGCTCCCAATAAGGCCATACGGAACAATAAGGTTCACATTAAATGTAATATTATTTTTTCAAATTGATAAAATGAAGCTAAATTAGCAGAAAAAAAATGAGAGGGGGGTTTTATGTAGTTGTTCAGTGCTCTGCAATGTTTTGCAGCTTTTGGTATGTGATTGACAAAAATAAGGCTTTGTAAATCTTCAAACATTGTTTCAGAAAGAAGCACAGACATTTCTTCCCAGAAATCCTGTGGTACGATGACTGCAAATTTCGCATGAAACAGAATTTGCATCAAGGAAATTTCGCTGTTTTTTCTGTCCACATGGCTGATGCTATCATGCTGAAAGCATCATTGTAGAAATTACTTCAGATTATGATAAGCTTGATATATTTGTGAAAAGAATTTCATGATGTGGTGTCTTCAATAACACGGATATGAGACTTGATGGTCCAGGAAGTCTCCTTCACTCCACATTTCCATGTCTTCAGCACAAAGAAAGAAAAAAAAGGTGTTTGTTTTGTTAATCGTTAGGTAGCTAATCCAACTCAGCTATTTTGATTTCTAATCCTATCAGAGACAAGGCCCTCTTTACTTTGGAAAACAAATCTCACTCAATAGAAAATGCACCACATTTGGCACTGAAAACTGAAGGCTTCAGACTAATTGAATTCCAAGAAATGTTAATACTATTTTTCTTCTTTTCTTGCAGAACAATATCTGAATTCTTGATGCTTGTCTTTGGCTTACTCTTTGTGGCTAATGCTGAGCTAATGGCAGATTTGATGGAATAACGGCAGTGATCCTTTATGACAGATCTTATTTGTATCTGGCTCTAAAGCTGGTCTTTCTCTGCGTGTGCCACTGCAACCAGAGGCAGAAGGGCCCAGCAATTAGTACTTTTCCTAAGTAATAAATTAGTTCATCCAGTTCTGACACGATATAGTCATTATGTGGTGGAAAATCGAATCCATACTTTTGTTTCTGGTGGGCTGCAGTGGTATAATGAGCACTACGGGTGTTTTAATACCCTTTGTTTGCACTTGGAAAAACATAACACTCTCCCACTGAGAACCAGCAATCCTCTCGTGTTCTTGTGAACATGACATTCAAAAATGCAGCGTGAAGAGATTTTGATGTTGGCAAGAAACATGGAAGAGGCATTTCACAATGTGCCACCACTATCCCAAGAAGAAAGGAACAGTGCTAATGCTGAAAACTTGCTCAGAAGTGTTTAAATCTATTCGAAGGCATTTTCTGAGTACAAAGTCATCAACATGTGGTTTGCCTTTTAGAAGCTTTGACCAGTTTGGCCATTTGTAAATGCCCGTTGGGTCACTTGTCCTCAGTGCAGGAGAATAAAACCCATTCAGAATGTGCTCTGATAAATGGAGTGATCGGGCTCTCCCAAAACTGTCTGTGTGACTGAGATCGTGACAGCTGAGGGTGCAGTTCCCATATCTCATATCTCTTGTATCTCATATTCTTCAGATGTCCAAGTTAGCGACAGGCTCTGGAATTGTAGCAAGCTGCATGCCAAGAGAATATCCAAGTGGCTTAATGCTTAACTCTGGTGAAGCTGCTGAGCTGGAGAGATGGAGGTGGAGTGTGGTCTCCAGAGTCACGGAGTCATCACCCACCTTCTCCTCTGTGTGTGACAGAATGTGTTACATCTGTGGGCCAAGGGAACAGAGCCATGGGTAATGCTGGGGGGAATATGAGGGCTGAGCTGCTTAATGTGCACTTGGATTGTCACCCTCATCTGAAAGGAACCAACTTCTTTAATTAAAGTTAATGGAGATTGTCCTTTAATTCCCAGATGGCATGAAGGGAATAAGAGTCCATGATGGTGCATCTTTGCATGGCCAACTCTATTTAGTTACAAACACAGCTTAGAAACAGCATTTGTAACCTGGCCCGAACCATAGCTCCTGCAGGCTGGTGTGCTGTGTTCTGTGCCAGGAGCAGAATGGATTTTATTCCACAGAAACTACAGAAATGAACCCTTCAGCTCAGAGAGTATTGCAGTTCTAAAGCCCTAACAGCAGCAAAGGTTTCCATTTCTTTAAGAGAACGTTCAGAGTTTTAATTGTTTAGAAATATAGGTAATAACTACATATCATGTATGGGGAAAATTAATTACTGAACAATTCTTGTGTAATCCATGTGATATCTCACATAATTCAGTCAGCTGAATATAGTGACCTGGTTTTAATAAAATAAATACAGGCTATTCAATATGTAAATTAGCTAGTTTAAAATATACACTAATGGATCATTAACCTCTCTTGAACTTGTGTTCTTAGTGAAAAGCACATTAAGTGAATATAGGATTATGGCAATGGAGACCTGTTAAGGAAGAATCCCAGTAAGCACACTGAGCTGGGAGATAGCGCAGCAGAGAAGCCAGGTGGGACATGCAGCACTTCTCAAAGCTCTTTAGGCTGTGGAAAACTGGGATGCAGCTCCATCTGGGCAGAGAGCTGTTGGAATGGTCACTGACAGGGACAAGCACCTACAGTGAAAGAAAAGTTCATTTTCTCTATCTTCACTTCCCTGCTATGGTGAAAAGGTGTCTTTGGCAAACACAAAAAGATTCTCCTTTTCTCTGCATCATTCCTGCTCTGCAGCCTCTACAAGGGCTGTGCTCAGCTCCTCAAATGTGGAAGGGATGGGAAGCTGGGTTTCTAAAAACCCCATTGCCTGGTGTATTCTGCCTTGAGCCAGCCTACTAAGCTAAACCATTTATGGCTTTCACCCGGGTTACAGCTCTGCGTGCCCCTCTGCAGGAGCCCACCCCCATCCCAGAATCCAGCTGGCTTTGCCCTCCCCAGAGAGAACCAAAGCGTGGCACAGCACTGAGCAATCGGCGCCAACGCACGCGCGCTGGGCCGCGGTGTTTGCGTGGCACCTACCCACGCACCGGCTCCAGCCATTGTTATCTGCCTTTCGATTTCACGAGCACGGGATTTTACTCCTAAAAATAGCTGCCAGGGAGCTGTGCAGAGCCACAGCAAATAGGACTTCTTCAGGTGGCTTTGATCGCTATCTGCACGTGCGTGGGTTTAGAAGTTACAAAGTAGGTTTTGGTATCAAACACACCTTCAGCTTTGGTAAGTGTCTCTGGAAGGAAACTGCCACGTGTCAGGAAGAGAGGATGCTAAACCTGGGCCACATTGCCAGCTGTATGCCAGTCCTTTGCAGCTAAGACATAACTGAATTCAAAATCATCTGGGTAAGGCATCCAAAATGTAGTTATTTTGAACTAGAACAGTGTATTGTAAAGCTGTGGCCCACTCTGCATTTAATTTTTCATATTTTAAATGCCCAATTCTTTCTATAATTTTTTTCCTCTCTTTTAAAAGCAGAGCTTGAGATGGAATAGTGCCCCCTCAGCCATTTAGAACTGAAGCAGTGGGGACCACTAACTGTGGCTGGCTTTGCAGCTTTAACTGGCCTTTATTACCATAGCCATAAATAGCAAACCGCCCCAAATATTACAGGAGTTTTGTTGGCTTTAACCAATGAAGTAGAACAAGACCTCTGAATACCCCATTAGTTCCAGTGCTGTGCTTTGACGACTTTGCATTGGCAGCTCTTTTTCTATACAAGTCACTGGCCTCACCCGTGTCTCTTAACAAATACCGTTGACAGGCACCATTGCAATTTTTCTGCATGTTCTGACAGTTTAATTCAGTACCTCCTGGCTAAGCAGCCAGAGCCTGAGGGGGTAATTCAGCACCTTGGCATCACACTGCTGCAATTAAAATAATTAAGGGAGTTGGGATGGGCTTACAGAGCTTTCCGTCTTCTGCAGCCTTGTACAGAGAGTGCACTTTCCTATTCCCTCATGGAATGAATGCAGGAGCTTCCTTTACAATATGCTGCAGTGATTTTTTTTTTTAAAGAAGATGCTTATTTCCAGCCTTCTTTTGCAAAGCTGTTTGCATTTATGCCTAACAACTTTTCTTTCTCTTCTTGTATACAACCCAATTTCCTTCCCCCTCGCCCCTTAAATACAAGGGGACAAATACTTTATATTCCAGCTGTGTTTTCTTTTGATTAAGAGGTGCATAACCCCTCGGCTGCATAATCTTAGTCAAATCATTCACTTTGGTGCTTAGTAAGGACAACTAAGCATAGCTGTCTAAATGGGTAGGTTTTATTTCTCTTACTGAGAAGGAAGGAGGAATAGAAAAAATGAAAGCTATTTTGCTCTGTCTTTAGTGTTAAAGGCAAACAGAAGAGTCAGGCAGGGTTTTGTGTGTCTGTGCATGTATATATATATGTATAATAAAGGAGATATATCTGCATATATATATAATATGTGTATGCATAAAGAAAAAATTTGTTGTTTTCCTTTGTTTATGTATCTCCTACTAAGTGCATTTATGCTGCTTGCACATAGAAGAGTCCTACAGAAACACGTTTTGCTGAGCTGTGTATCCCCTATCTCTCTCAACCAGGTGATATCCTGGTTTTACTGAATGGAAACCTCCCCTGACACATCTGCACCCTCGTTCCACCTGGGAGTTCACCTTGTTCATGCTATAAGTGAACTCCAAAGGATGGAGATAAGCATTTGAAAGGAGCTGTGATAAATATCAGCTGTGTGAAGTTAGCAGAGGTACTCCGTGTCATGTTCAGCTCATCTGGTGCACGCAGTTATATCACACGCTGATCTGAGCCCCCTTATCTGCTTCTCCTGCCTGTGTGCCTGCTGCAGCCTTTCCCTGGATAACTGATATCAAGCTCAAAAAATGCTGCCCCTGTATTTTGTCAGACCCTGAAACATTAATCATGAGGAGGAAAAAATAGTCTCAGTCAACAGTATTGTGAGAGATTTGTTCTGCAGGTTCAGGTCACGGGTTTTCTGCAGCTTGGGAGATCTGTGTGGTGTGAACAGAGTAACCTGTGCTGAGCAGAGCCAGGCTCTGGCTGAGGCTTATCATCCTTAGCTGTCCTTAAACCCACCCCTCAGAGACAGGGGCTGGTGTAGGTGTCCATTGCAATTCCTCTCTGCTCACCCTTTGCTCAGGGGCAGTTTCTTCCCGTTGGTTTCAAAGGCCAGGAAGACTCCAGCTGTCAGGGAGGGAGAAGGGCTGTTTCCACTGATCATCTGGGAATTTGGCCAACCAAAGCAAAGTGAGAGTTTCTCCTGCAGGGCTTATAATGGATTGGGTTGGAAGGAACTTTAAAGCTTACCCTGTTTCACCTGCTGCCATGGGCATGAACACCTTCCACTGGACCAGGTTGCTCAGAGCCCCGTCCAGCCTGGCTCTGAGCCCTTCCAGGGTTTGGGCATCCACAGCTTCTCTGGGCAACCTGTGCCAGGGCCTCACCACCCTGAGGTGTAGGCTTGTATTTAGTATTTTTCTTCCTTTGACACCACTGCTTTCCTGGTTTTGAAATGTGCTTATTCCACCTCGGGGGTGACCTGATGGCTGCAGGCTCTCTGGACAGGCAGTACAGCTCCTGTGTGTGCTGTAGGTGCAGCCACGTGGCTTTGGCTCTGCTCCATAATCCCTGCTCCCTGTGTGCAGCACTGCTATAATGACAATGAGGGATTGGTGTCTTCAAAAGTGCCTAAACTCCTTCAAGCAATAAATAAAAAAAATTGAGCACTTAATATAAATTTCTACGCCTGTTAAAGATTTTCTTCGGGTGGCTCACATGGCGATCTGACCCTTGCAGAGCAGTCTGGTACCAAAAATAAACCCTGGCAGAAATTCTCTTTTTGTTGTTTACCTAATGTATTGAACTAGCAGATATTTCAATTTAAAATGTCCTTTTGGAAGACAAGATGTTCCTGGCTGTGCATTGGTGTGGGCTCGTTCTCCCAGCTGCAGCTGAGCAGCACCCTCCTCTCTCACACTACCTGAGCATTCAGGTGGGACTGATGGGTTTCAGCTCTTGGGGTTTCACGTCCCTCATGCAAATCTTTCAGGAGAGAGGCGAAGGAAGTGAGTTTTCAAGTTGGTGTTTGTGGGGAAGTTCCTGATTACGTGTACAAACGGGTTGTGCATTTCTGCCAAAGCACCTTGAGTTGTTTGGGATAATGAGCACCAGAACAACGCCCTGGCTGGTTTACAGCTCTGTGGGGATGTTACTTACTTTGCCCTCAGCTGATGCTTAAGGATATTAAAGCTGTAGTGAAAGGGGGTCTTCCTGATCCCAGGGCATCTGCTCATCCTTCAGCACATCCTTCCTGCTCCCCGGTCAAGTGAAACGTGTACCCACCTCAGTTAGATTTTCCTTTTATCTTGGCAAAGGTGTGCTTAGGAAGTGATACCTCTTTGCCTCACCTATTTTGCTAGCAAGATCTTTTGCCCATTTCCTGCATACTGAGAAGCCTCCCTGATGTCAGCTGGTGATGCAGTGGAAAGAGCAAGAGTCATCTGCCATGCTCAGGCTGGGCCTTTCCTGTGCACGCTCTCTCTCACTTCCAGGAAGGCTGCTGTAACTTTAAACAGATTTTGCAAAGCCTCTACCTCCAGTAGCTCAGCTGAAATAAGAGGGTCTCATGAGTTTAATGGATCAAACAGCGGTGATGGCTTTTATGGCTCTTTTTCACTTTAGGGCTAAGGGAAGAGAGAGCAGGGGAGGTTGGTTTTAAATTCAAGGATTTATGTTGTTAATCCTCCTGGCTAATTATAATTTATGGGATCCTGATAAATTAATATGCAGTTGCTATTAAAACACAGAGAATGGTGTAAGGCAGGCATAAACAAGTCTTGTTCATTCTTAATTTATTTTCACCAATGGAGAATGTTAAATAAAATGAACACTGGGGCATTTCATGGGAAGTTTCATTTTCATTATTCATCTTCAGATTTATGGACTTCATATAACAATTTTCCAAACATTTTGCCCTCTAATGAAAATCATGTTGAGAGTTTGAGGGTACTGAACACCCTGCAGAAGCAATAGTTGTAGTGTTCTTTTTTAACACAGATTTCAGGCTCACTCTAAGAGTGGGGATGGCAAAGAAAACCCCTTGATTGGTTATTTTTAATGCTGTGAATTTAAGCATGTATTAAACTGAGAGGCTGACATCAATAGCATTGTGTGCATTTTCTCTTTGAAGCTCTTGAGTATGTTTAAGCCCTGCTTGGCACTTTACCAGCCCTGGGCTCTCTCTGGCAGAAATTGCGACAATCATGAAGAGGGTGAGTGTTTGTAAAATTATTTTTGTCGAGTGAGAAAATCATGGAGTTATGAGATGGTTCTGGAGCGCACATTACCAGACATCCAGGAACGTGAGCGTTGCACAAAGCGTGTCGGAATCATAAACGGCACCTGCACTTTCTGTAATTACAAGGTCAGAGAAAGGAAGTAGAATCTAAAACAGACAAGTACTCAGATTGGATAAATAACATGTATTGTATAAGGGGAAAATGATGATGATTCAGCATCTTCCCTTTAGGACACAGAGAGAATCACCTGAGCCAGGGCTGGGCAGAGGTTCCTCACAGCTCGCTGCTCTCCGTGCTGGGCTGCCCCATCCAGCGCAGGCACAGGGCCTTGCAGAGATTCTTCAGGGTGCAATGAGGACTTGCTGCAGAGGTGTTGGCAAATGAGTTAACACCCAAGGCATGGGGCTCTGCCACTGCTTTGAAACCAGAAGTTAAATCTTCACACTGTCAGTCTTTTCCAGCCTTTTTTTGCTTTTGTTGCTTCCATAAACCTGGCTTGAAGCAGCATCTTCATTAACATTGGGTAAATCTGAGCATGACTAGTCCCAGAATAAATGTGATTTCCCATCAAGAGTGACTCTGTCTTCTGCCAAATAGAAAATGGGGGCTGCTGGACTATTAATAAAATTGTTGTGTCTTTTAAGTAGTAAAAAAATGTAATAAATGCCTTGGAGATTAGACTGGAAACTGTGCAAAAATCATGGTTTGGCCTTTGAAAATCTTTGACTTCTCTTAGCTGTTGTGTAGCTCACTTGGTCCTGCCGGATCTTCCCTGGAGGAAAACAAATAATGCGTGTATTCCTGGATCTTCTTTTAAAAGCATTTTATTAAGCAATCTGCATTCGTCTTCCTCTTTGGTAAAATATCTTAAAGAACAAAAATAACTTATTTTCAAGTGTGACTTAGACTAAATGTGAGGCTGTTCTGCTGCAATAATTTATGGGTCTGGCACTTTTGCTTTAGATACAGTGTCTAATGATTAAAAAAAATAACTTTAAGGAGTTCCTTACCTCATACAAGCACTTTTCCTCAGGATGTTTGTACATATGGGGATTTTTGATTGCAGAGATATGTCGAAAGAATCATATCCAAGGACAATTTTGTTACACTGACACAAATTCCTAGTGCAGAGCTATTTTAATGCTTTGAGGACCAGGGTCCTTATTTTTAGTAGCAAGATATAAGCTCCTACAGCCCTTTAGTACTTCTGAAAACATTGCTTCTCTTGTAATCTATTCCTAGAGTTCTGAGATAGAGTTTTACTTCTTAACTTACCACCTAATTACTTCCCAATTTTCCATCTAATTACTGATATCTAAAAAAACAAAATTTCTAAATTTGTAACCTGACTTCCAGCTTGGCAAATTTACCAGTTCCCAAGATCTCTGCAATTTTATTTTCCATAGGGAAAAGCTGGCAGTGCAGCAAATAGTGTTTTGCAATTAGTCTGCTTCATCCAACATTTTTCAGGCAGCAAAGGCTTCTGTCCAAGTATTAGATGACCATATAATGGCAGCAGAGGCTTCTGGTTTACAAACGTCTTGGTAATCAGTTCTAATTTTACATTTCCTGGGTATGTTTGGCATTGCCAGATTCAGCATCTCTTGAGGGTTTTGATTAGAGTCATAGAAAAATTTAGACTGGAGGGGACCTTTGGAGGTCACCCTGTCCCCCCTCCTGCTCCGAGCAGGGCCAGCTCCCTCCCTGTGCATCCCAGCAGCAGCCAGGAAAGTATTTAAAGAAAAAAAATAAACAACCACACCTACCCGTTATAGCTGAGTAGGATTTGGGAAAAAGAGGAATGCTGTGTTTGTGCTTCTGTTCACCCCTTGTCCTCAGGCATCAGGACTTGAATTACACTCAGCCTGTCCCAGCCTCTGCCCCTCAGTTTTTGTTTCCTGCTAACAGAGAGGGAATTACCTCTTAGGACCAGCAGTGTCCTTTGGCTCCAAAACCAAAATTGTGCAACTGTGTATTTGCTGTACTGCTTTAATTGAGTCTCCTTTTTTCTTCACTAGCTTGGCTTGTGTGGGCAGCAATACCCGCATTTGTTTCCATTTTCACTAAGCCTGTGCTGCAGGATCAGTGTGAGGTGTGGGTTTGCCCATTGCAGAAATCAGGCTGGTTGTGATTTCCCTGTGAGTTCCATAGTGGCGTATGAACTTGTTCAGCTCCATTAAAATCAGGGTGACAGGAGCTCACTAAGGCTCAAATTAACGCAAATCTGTCATGCCCTTGCAACAAAACCATCTTAGGAAGGTAAAAAAATAACAATTACATTTAAAAACATATATTCAACATCTCTATTAGAAGGGATAAGTCCCAACAAAAGGTGCTGTGGGATCCTGAGTAGTTGAGAGGATTTTTCCTGGGGGCTGTTCCCGAGGTGAGGGGGAGTGAGAAATTTGGTGAGTCAGGACGGCTGCTCTGCCAGCACGGGCTGGAGCAACAAGAGTTGCCTTTTCCCCCTCTTCCCTGTTAAAATATGTAATGTGTATAATATTCAGGCAGAGTATGGTAATTCTCAAAATAGGTATTTAATTTAATGTATTTAATTAAGTGCTTAGGTTTTTTAGACTACAGTCACTACAAATATATTGTGCACTATGACAGAAATAGAAAAATCTGCCTGGAAGAACAACTGAGCAAAGGTGGCAAAGATATTGAGCACAGAAAGCCAAAAATGCCATTAGTCTTGTGCTGCAGTCTGCATTGGGAGGAAGGCACCCAACGCAGACAAATGGGACCTGGAGGCTGCTGAGGTTCACAGTTACAACAAAAATTAGCCCGAGAGTGGCTGTGACCAGTATGGCTCTGGCTTAAGAACCCTGTGCTGCTGAACAATTGCAGCTCAGTAGAACAAGGTTAAGCAACTGAATGATGAGATATAAAAGCACTATATTGTAGAAATTGCTGGGAAAATTACTCCTAAGGCAAAGTGCACCAGTTTTGGATGCTGTACTTACAGCCTTAATTTTCAGACTGAGTTTTCAAATTAAGTAAATCTGCATTGAGAAATCTGGGATGGGATTTACCCAAAGGTTTGGAGGGGTAAATATTTCTGTTCCAATTATTGGATAAATGGTGTGTTACAAGACAAAAACCTGTCATGCTTACCATGTCTCTAACCAAGGTTTAATACTGTGTCTTTTTGGCTCTACAGAATAATGCATGAAGTTTTAGCAGTGTATTTTTCTATTGCCTATGGGTTGGTCCATCAGATTTTGGGATAAATTGTTGAGACACTCTTAAAACTGAATTCTAGCACACTCCAAAGTGTCAGCAGTAGTGGCAGGTCTCTGTGGCTTTACCTCAGAAGTGTTCACTCAGGTGTCTGACTTTTGGGAGATGTGTGCGTTTTAATGAATTAATACCAGAGCTGAATTCCCTCCTCTTCTTTTCAGCTTTCCTCTCTAGTCCTCACCAGTATAATGAGCAGGACTCATGTTGCTGAATTCCATTATAAGTTACACAAAATGGGCAAATCTAATATGATTCCTCCCCTGTAGAATTAACATGAAAATCTATCGTAAATGGTTAATGTGGCATAACTCATGCATGAATAGAGTTCTGTGCTGTCTGAACTCTGTAAGCAAATACTGCTATTGGAATTGAATGACATTTAAATAATATCACATTTTTAAAGGACTTTTTTAAAAAAAAAAAAAAAATCTTCCAGCATGAATAGTGTACACTGAGAAAATGGTGATGGGGGGAGGAACTACGGGGGCTTATTTCCAGCAAACGTTGGAACTGTAAGGTAGAGTTCAGTGGGGAAAAGTAGGTTAAAGCTTGAGAAAGCCAGTTACTCACCAAAGCAGCGCTCAACTTTAATAATAAATAATATTGAATGTTGGGATATTAAAACAATTCATTCTTGGCAAAGCGCAGGGAGGTTTTATTCCCCCCAGTAACTCTGGCTTGAACAAAATACTACTTATAAGCTGCAGATTTTAATATAGCATCATGTTCCTACAGGTATAATAAAATAAAAACGTTAAGAGTATTAATTCCTTTAAAAGGGGTGATTAATCCCAGATGTGGAGCGCGCAGGGAGCGGGGGCGCGGGGCGGGCGCAGGTGCTGCCGGGGCTGCTGCACATGTTCCCGGAACACAGCTGTTCTGCAGAGCCTCTGCCAGTTGCTCCAAACCCTCTCTGAAGTTGTACTGCCTCTGGGCACAATTAAAAGCTGTATACTACATTTCATAAGGTGGTGTTAGAAATTTAGGCCGAGCCAAAAAGGAGCAGGGGGGGAGGGAAAAAGGGGGAGAGCCCCTTGTTAAAGAGGAATTAACCTCTTTAGCTTGGCTATTGAAGCAATAAAGCTTCTAAATCACACATAAAACTGCAGCATTAAGATAAAAGATGCCACTTGAAGCTGCAAAATAAATACCATTTTTATTTAATATTGATTTTCAGTAATTCATTAACTAATACTAATATTTAATATTGGGGTAAAATCTGCCCAGCCTCCTCCCACCCCCTTGTTTCTTGTGTTTTCTTCAAAAACATTTTTGCTGGTGTATGTCAAAAATAGCTCTGACATAGGGCTACATGTGTTTTAAAAAATGCTAAAAGTGCAAAATATTCTGAAGCTAAAAAATATGGTTAAATAGTTTGAATTTCTGCTGCCTTTCCCCTTATTAAAGCCTCATAAGAAAGACCAGTTGGGTGTGTGAACCGGAAGTGTCCTGAAAATGTTTAATTTTTTTTCATATTTGGGTACAAAACAGTAGTAACTGCTTAAACAACCATGTAGAGCCCATCTTGGGAAATCCTTTTGGCATTAGTCTGATGGATGTTGTCACACAGTTCTCCCCCACTACAGATTTGGAAAGGACTTGTGGCTCAAAGGACAACACCCCAGCCTGTCTCACTGCTGCTGTCTCCTGCTTGGTGCACGGCAGGTTCTGAGCTTGGATTTAGGAGACAGAGCAGCCTCTGGCTTAGCTGGCTGCACTTCTCAAGATATTAGCACTGAATACTGGAAAGAAGAGGGAAAAATATTTTAAGAAGTGTGTTTTCATGTCTTACAACTCTATCTAACCATGCCTCGGTCAGCAAGAATTTCTCCAATCGTTTTGTATGACGGGTGTCAACCCCAGTGTGCACAAGTGTCCTTCTAAAGTGAACTGATGTCATTACAGGGAAATAAAGGATATTCTGTAATGAAAGAAATGAAGGAAAAACCCCTCTGTCTAGGTGAACTTAATGGCAGTTGTAAAGGGTTTCTGATCCTGCAGCATAGCACTTGCTGGGGAGGGTAATAAAACACCGAGTGGATGTTGTGATGTGTAACTACAGACTATTGACAAGATACAGCAAGGCAAGTCTGGGGCAGCAGTGAAGCAACCACATCATCTGCCACCCTTATCGTGGGTGATGGGCACAAAGGATTCGTGCGCAGGGAAATGACAAGATTTCACTGAAAGAACTTTAAATAGTTGAAGTGTCATTGGGGATTTGGCATCATTGAGTGTGTCTGTCCTGGGGCTCTGGTTCAGGCGTGTGCTTACCTTTAATCCATCCAGAACCTAAACTTGTATTTAAAACCCACTTCAATCAATGGGTCTTGATAGGATTTTTTTCATTTTGATGACTAGGAATGGCTTACTTCCATACCCATGGTTGAACTTGACTGAATCACAGCTTTATTGGCATGGCAAGAGCTTAGAACGTTACTATTTATTGTGTTATATGTTTATTATCCCTTTAAATTACTGTACTATGATTTTTCAGTGAATAATATTAGCCAGTTGGATTAGAAATCAGAGCTATGAGGGAATATAAATGCTTCACAGTTAAAATAATGCATATGCATTTAGTTTGTTGGGTTCCTGTAAAATCTATATCCATTTGTCCAGTCCAAAGAATTCAGATACTCTTTGATTAGGGAAGTAAGTAAAGTGCAATTGATATAGTGCCACACAAGTAATGAACCAAGCACTCTGAAAGTGTTTGATTAAACTAATGTAAATGTTGCATCAAATTGTGGAAATATGTATGCCATAAATTACAGGGAGATGCGACTCTGCAAAGCAGAGGTGAATAAACTCTTGTAGCTGGGATTGTCTTGTTAGATTACTTATCTGTCACTTAATTTCACATTTAATGTCTTGCAGTTATGATACACTTCAGTCTCAGCTTGATTTTATAAACTTTGGCTAGAAAACTAAGCAGAGCAGTTTTGTAGCCTGTAGGATGCCCACGTTTCTGGTTTTGATCTCGACTATTGTGAATCAAAATGTTTAACCAGAATTATACCAGAAGAAAAACCCCAAAAATCAGAATAAACTTGTTACTCGGTTGTTAGAATACATCCCTTTCCAGGAGAGGTCAGAGAGGAAAGAAACTAAGAACAGACAGCTGACTTCTGTTTCCACGTGCTCAATAAAATGTTAACTTTAATAAGCTACAGCAGTCCTTGTTTCTTTTCCAGTCTATCCTGAGTTTGCTGAAAGTTATGGCAAAGTCATTTTTTAAAGATAATTATGCTTTGTAAATGCTAACTTGATTTCATAGCAGTAAACACACCTTCTGGTTATGCAGGAAACAAATGAGGAACATATGTCATCCCCCAAAAGCCAGCTCAGCTGCGTGGCGGCAGCATTGATTACAGATAGCTCCTGCACACGCTGAACAGTCTGGGAAATGCCTCTTTCTGCCTGCTCAGGTGCAATAAGACACGTATGAAACCCTCCCTCCTGCTTGCCTGTGGATATCAGTTCTGAAAGGTCTGTCACAGCCTGGCTGGGTGTGAGGGATCTGTCACTGTGCCTCAGCAGTGGCTCTGCTGTGCTGGGTAGAAGGTGCAGCGCTGGCTCTCTTCTCCGGGGCAAGGCAATCTGGGACATATTTGGTACTTTTCAACTGCTTTTTGATGTCTTTGGAGAAAGGCCTTATTGAAATATGTTTGTTGTTTATTAGACTTTGGCTAGTTTGGGGAAAACTCCCTCCTCTCCTCCTGTTATTGTCAGATCTGATCATCTCAGTGGTCAGTGCTGGATGGGCCCCTGAGCCACCTGATCTAGTGAGTGGTATCCTTGGTTGGGAACGAGATGATCTTCAAGGTCCATTCCAACCCAAACAACTCCATGATTCTATCCCCATTCTCTCTCTCCCCTGTTGTTATTTATATCAGAAACCAGCAATATGAGTTGATTTGGGGAATATGGGCTTTTCTTTAAAGCCTTGGCTGTAGTTATAAAAATGAAAAAGTGTCTATGGACTTGCACTTACCCTTGGCCTGTAAACCCAAGACAACCATTGACTTTTCCAAAGTGCTTCTGGTGTCAGTGGTGTCTGACCAGTACACGGTCTCAGGTCTCACTAATTGCCTTGTTGATGTCAAACACTGTAATAAAACTTTAAAATGTTTCAAGACATTTAATAATGTCATACAAAGGCTTGTGTATAAGGGCATTTATGGGTTACAGTGCAGCCAGTCAGTTATTCCAGCATGTTTTGAGATGAATGAGTCTTCTGCAAGCTGAAAGACCAATACCCAGGGAAAAGCTGCATCTTTGATGCTGTTTTCTATATTTGTACATGATCCAGGACTTATGACATTAGATTTGTACAACATTATAGCCAGAGCATCAAATGTGTGAACTGTTAGCGAGCTTCCTCATAATCAGTCTGACAATATTTCTTCTTTGCAGTTGGAAAGTCAAAAGATTAGCTTTGAAGGAAAAAAAAAATCAATATGTGGCAAGTGTATATTGAATGCAAAGGCTGGAACAAATTCTCCAATGGCAACTATGTACAGGAGGAGGTCGTGATTCTTCAGAAGTCAGAGTTTCACAGTTTAGCAAAGATGTAGCTGCCTGCCTTGCTTTTGGTTCAGGAGTTTATTCTGTGAACAGAATTTTTTATTTTTTGCCTGAAGATGAATGGTTCCATATCCTGTGGCATTTTATATATTCAAGTGACTGATCTCTTTTCATGCAGTCCCCAAGCCGAGTGTGTTGATCAGATGCAGAAATACAAGCATGCGAGATAGCAGGCTCTAGTTAGAGCTGGTTAGAGCTGCCTTCACTCACAGCTTGCTGAAGCGCTTTGTTACTCTGAACTAAACAGAAACAAGCAGCCCAGTGCTTTGCTGTTATCAAAGCAGCATTAAGAGTGCTGGAATGGGACTGTCTGTGAGAGAGGTTAAAACTTCCCTGCAGTAAAACTCTGCAACTACTTGGAATTCAATGGGGTTAAGTCCTAGGCAAATACTTGCATAGCAAGCTGAGATAGAATAAATGGCTGTTATCAGTCATTGCCTGTGTGCTTTGCTGGGAAAACCAAATGTACACAGTTTCTTCTGGCATTACGAGCCAAGCATAGACTTGAATTTAAACTTGAGTTCTTTCCCTTGACTGATGTTCATTAAACTGGTTAATTACTTATAAATGTAATTCCCTTTCCCGTCTCACCGTTACAGATATAAATATCAGGCACATGCAACATAAGGACTGACCTAGCATAATGTTGATTTAGATTTGCCTGCGAGTCCAGAGCAGCAATGCTATTTATAGTTTTGTGTAATTAAAAAATAATCTTACTGAAGTTGTGCATCCTACCTGAGCCCATTTGAACAGCCATGATAGGACACTCCGTGGTTACACTTAGAAGTCAGCACTTGGAAAAAGAATGCTCTTAAGAGACTGTCAAATTGAAGCTGAGGGAGGAGTAGCAGTGTTCTGTTTTCAGAGCAGGCTATAAGGAAGTTTTAACTGAAAAGATGAGATTAATTTATATTTTTTGTTTAAAACCATCTGTTAACAGTCAGGCTTAGTTCTCCCACAATAGGCAATGATTTTGACTGTTGAGATTTTGCATTCATTTGAACCTGAAGTTCAAAGTGAACTTGTGGGGTCGAGGTGTGAAACCACATGGGACTGAAACTGAAAGGAGTCGTTCCCAGAACCCCCCAAAGCCAACAGGGCCAGGCTGAGCTCTGCTTGCCTGCCTGAGCTGCCCCGGTGCACACACACCGTGCCACGGGTGCCACTCCTGGGCAAGCAAGGCGGGGAAAAGAAAAAAAGGAAAAAGAAGGAGATTGTGCATTCAATGCTCAGATTTACAGCTTGGGCCCTAGAATGCTGGAGCAGCTGTGTTTTCTGTTGATTTGATTGGATCATAGGTTTTCAGCTCATTTCAGGCACAGATCTGCAATATTCACTCTGCTCTTGCGTGTTACCATCTTTGCCGTGGTATGGCCTGCTGCAGTTCAGAGCCACTGCTTCAGCTGTTTGTAAATGCCTGTTAAACGCCCATCAGGCCCTCACCTGCAATGAGGAAAGGTTAGAAAATTACTATTCTAGTATCTCTTTTCAGGTGTTAGAAGGTTTGTAACCTTTGCTTTCTGTAGTTTGAATGTGGGCACAGAAATATTTAGGATGTTAAGTATGGCTGGTTTTTCTTGCACGGTGCACAAAAAGGCAATTCAGTGAAAGCTTTTAAAGCTATATCCTTCACTTTGTGTCAGCAGAACAAGCTTTTTTTTTTCTGGAGTTTTCCTCCCTGTATTTGTGGTCTAGAGAGATCTCTGCGAAGTGAGTGATAATGAGGATCAGTTAACAGAGAGAAGAAGCAATGAAAAAGTTCTGGCATTTTATATATTTTGTTTTTGAATGCAAACTGGATAAGCCAGAAAGGATGAAGGTTATTACTAAATTGTCAGAGCAGTAAATCCTGACTCCCATGGCCTTCCAGGGGCTGCACAAAGCAGCAGTTATGCTTCACGGGGAGAGCTGAGGTTCCATACGGAGGTCAGAGAGACTCTGCTGGATGGGGAATGGTGTTTTGCATTCACAGATGAACAAGGTTGAGCATCGCACCTGGCAGAGGAACCCTCCCACGTGTTACACCCAAGGGCTGTGAGCGAGGCCCCGTTCTCACGTGAAGCTCTGGTGCCATTTGGTGTTTCAGCAGTGACTGTCATCCCAAGGTTTAACCTTCGGAAGTGGCAAGGAGACTGTTGGTAGAGCTAATGCAGTATAAAGCAGGGATTGGTATTTTGTTGTTCTGACTTGCTCTTGTAGTCTGGGGTTTTCCTGAACACAAACTGTACAAGGAGTGAGTAGAGTGTGGGATCTACCATGAGGAAGCTTCTTGTTAAACCTCTGAGCTCTGGTACTCATATAAATATGCTTTGCATGCATTCATTAAAATAAGAAAGTAGTGCCACTTAGTAAACTCAGCTTTCTTTGAGTGTAGGAGTGGAAGACAGGGAGAATGGTATTAAGAGGAGAATATTTTAGTCTACGCCAGCTCAGGGATATTGCCACTAGCAGAAAATCCACAAGGGGTAGAGTTGTAATGATGCTATTTTCATTTTCTTATGTCTTGCTGATTCAGAGCATCCCAACATGAATTACTATTAATATGGTCTTCTCAGTCCCTTAAGGGCAACCATTAGCAAAAGTAGGTATTGCTACGTGTGCTGGTGTGGGGCAGCAAAACCTGCTTTGTGGTGGGTACCTGTGTGAGCCTGGGCTTGTGCTGCCTCGGGGTGGTCAGAGGCAGACCCCAGGGTTGGTGAGGACAGGTACAGGTGGGGTTGGACACTGTGGAGGGAGATCTGCACCCCTGTGTCACACTGAGAGGTGAGTGGCCTTTGGTCCTGTCACACTGCTGTGGCACCACTGTAGGCAGGAGAGGATCTGCTGTGACTTCCCTGGAAGAGTCTTCCTGGCTCAGGACATTGGCCCAAACCACTCCTTGTGGGGAAATAGAGCCTGGTGACACTGCATAAGTGAAAATCTACTGTACTTTCAGTCTAAAAAGTGAAAGTTGTCCTCTTTTTTTTTTCCCCCCACTTTCCTTGTTTTTTTGACCAAAAAAATCCCAATTCTGTGCAAGGTTAACCCTAATAAATCAGGCTGAAATTGTTTCCAGATCTAACTGTTTGTATATTCAGCCACTGCTGCACATACCCAAGAGAGCTGCTTCTTTATGGTTTGGGCTACATGACCTTGAAAATTAAAAATGTTGGAATCAAGGACATCTCCTTTCCTATCCAAAGCTGATGACACATTAGAATGTTATTTGGGGGGGAAAAAAATAAAGAAAGTAACAAAGAGAAATAAGTGTGGTTTTGTGTGAGGATCTATATGCAGACTGCAATAGTAATCAGGGGAACCTTTCAAAACATTCTCTCAATTGGAAACAGCGCTAATCCTCAGTTTTTAGGGATGTCGCATCACTTCATCACCAACTTAGTGAATTCTGAGGGGAGCTTACTAATGGAGTGAGCACATGATGCTATTGAAGTGAAATGCTCTCTCACTGTCACAAGATAGAGATCGTTGAATGAACAAATATTAAGTTAAAATGGCAAAAGTTACTTTGTTTTTTTGTTTGGGGGTTTTTTGTTTTTTTTTTTTTCCTAAAATAGAGTTTGGGAAAATCGATCAGCAAAACAGGCATCTGTAGAGAACTGAACTTACGAAGGAAGATAAATTTGAGCTCATTTTACTGGGGGTAGCACTGTGGAGTTTTTCTAGTTGAGAAATGTTTAGGATTTGTTTCCAGTGTTGCCCAAGCAAATGGTGAAGTATTGGGCAGGAGAGCCCCACTCCCTCCTGCAAGAGCACGGATCAATTCTTCAGTGCTGGTGCATTAAATGATAACCTTGTCACGTTTAATGTCACAGCAGGAGGAGCTGCACAGGCACTGTTCCTCCCAGCTGTAGCTGTGCAGGTGAATTCACCGGGAGGACATGGATCTGAACTTTCATCCTGTAAAGCATGGCACTGACAGGTTTTCTTCTGCTGCTGTCTCCTGAGACGTCACCACCCCAGTTAAGGCGTATTTTTTCCCTAGAATTCGTCATCCCTGCTGATGTAGTTTGAGTAAATAATAGCTTTTTCAGTCACTTGGTTTGGGAGTGGACTTTCATTATAAATGAAATAATGCAGTCTTTTATGAAGAAATAGATTCTTTGCTTCAGTAAAGTAGTCCATGCTACAGTGCTCTTTTTGAGATCATTTTAAATCAAACTTTCTCTGACTTCTGTGGGAACAGGATAGATCCCTGGAAGGCTTATATTTCCCTGAGAAACCTGGCTTTGAGAAAAGCTGCTATTAAGCTCTGAAAGAGTTAAGGAAATTCAAGGCTCTGCAAGCCAAAATTCACTTTTCAATGCGCTTGTTGTACTCAAATATCAATCTATTTGAAAAGGAGAGTGTCCCAATTATTTAGATGGCCAAAAGAAACAGCTTCAATTCTTTATCACATAAATACACTTAAAAGCATGATTTAAAACAGATGAAGAGAGAACTGAATTAGTGTTTTGGTTACTCAGCAGAGCCAAGTGTAGGCCTCCTTGGCAGCGCCTGCTCCGGAGCCCCGGTCCCGGAGCAGCTCTGAGGTCTTTGAAGGCAGCGAAGGGCCCTGGCAGCCGCTCAGCTCCTCGCTCTTCCTGCGCGCTGCCCTTGGAAAAGGCTCCGAGCGGGGACAGAGCTGTGGGAGCTGCCGGGGAGCGGGGCAGGACTGCGGCTCCTCGCCACAGCCGGCGCTAATCCGGGGTGGCAAGCGCTGAAGTTCCTTTCCAGCTAATTTGTCCATGTAATTAAGTTAGCGAAATCATATGTTTTATTAATTTAATAAAATGCGTTTCATGGTTTAGACTGTCTTTAATCCTTTGACCTTTGAAGTCACTCTTTATAGTCTTCAGATTGCAGTAATTTATTTTGGTTGTTTCTGTTGGGAAAACAGTTTAACAATCTGCTTTCATTCCAGTTTTACATTTTTTTCGCTTAAAGGTAAATGGGATTAGTAAACATCTGCTTCTTTTGAATATTTACAAACTTCACAATCAAGATTTAACAATGCCAACAACATTAGTAGTTTAAATGCTTATAAATATTCACAGAGAAATAAATATAGCATTGAGGCACACTGGGCAGGTGTTTCTAATTTCCAAGAGTTTAAGAGTTAGCTGTTAGAACATGGCACATCTTTTATGCAGCTCAGAATATATTTGGTGACATGCTACATGTGCTTTTCACATTGTAAGTAACTCAGTTAACCTACTCTGCCTCCCAGGGCACTTTCAGGGGGAAAACATTTGCTCAATTGTATTAAATGCTACAGAGAGTTTTGCCTGTCAGTACAATTTAACTTAAACACACTAGTTCGCTAACTCTATGTGTAATTAAGTATATGGAGTTAAAGATGAAGTGATGTGAGTTTATATTTGCCTGGCTTTTGACAAAGGTTTAGTCCGGCCTGGGAAAGCAGGAGTCAGGGCAGGAGCCTGATACTTTCTTAAATGCTTTCCAGCCCCTTAAGACCACTGGATAATACTAGTGCAGTTGTTTCCAGTGTTCCTTGTCGCAGAGGTCAGCGTTAAACACAAGGGGATTTGCTCCTGATACCCTTCAAAGATTTTACTTTTAAAGTATCTTTTGTTTGCTAACCCAGTGTAAAACTTCTCAGTGCCCAGGCTGTCCTCAGAAACAGCAGCTTTTCTCAAAATCTAAATCCTAATTTATGATGGGAGGAATACAACACCCACACTGCTCCAAGAAATGGGACTCAGTGACGGTTCATCAGAGCAGTCATTTGGCCCCTGCTCCCCTGCCCTCAGCATGAGCTTCACCTCCTACCAAAGCAGGCGGCTTTGCTCTTTTTGGCCACACTTGGGGTGTTAGGAGAGACCTCAGCCCCCTCTGTAAATCCTTCTTGCTCTGTATTCCCTCATGCACGCACGGGAAGGAAACACTTCCCTCTGCAATACTTTGCACTCGTGCTGGATGCCCAGACAAGGTGCAATGTGTCGACAGGGTTATGTGCTGCAAAGAGGGAAAACTCACAGAAATGAATGGAGTTTCATAGGGCAGATCACTGGGGGGTGTGTGGAGCAGCAAAGAAAACGTTCTCTTCCTCCCTGAATTTTCAGAGTCTTTGTAAGACTTCAGGAATGAAATCCCTTTGCATTTCACATTTATTTACACTTCCAGGGCACAACCGTATCAGCTGCAACCTTGGTTTGTCTCTTTGCCTTACAACGAGTTCTGCTCTGGTTCATCCTTTATCGCTTTTTCACAGTGCTTCCAGCAGCGGCTGCATATGGTCTTAGCCCTGAAACTTGTGCCTTTAACAATCAGTCCTTTAAGTTATAATAATAATGAAATCATGCTTAAGAGGCAAACGTTCCTCTTTCACCCCATTCAGCCATCTGGCTCTGCTGGGGAAGAATTACTCGCAGCAAATCTTCCCTGCTACCAGGCTTAAGGTATAGGATTCATTTAGCCTTTTCTTCATGTTGTTTATACTGAAAAAGGCATTCCCCCAACAAGCTTAAACCCTGCAAAGCTCCCAGTGATGGCTGGGACGGTGAGGATCCATGCAAGCCCTGCAGCCAGGCAGAGGGGAGAGCCTGTGGGGCTGCCTTGCTGTTTTCTGAAGAAAACCAGCAAACCCACATTTAGTTTTGCACCTGGACAAACAAGGTTTATCACAGGCTCCCCAACCCGCCTCTGAGTGCCAGAAGTCTGTCACTGTTTAGCTGGAAGTGACCCGGGAGCAGTGGCCAGACAGACACTTAGAGCCCAGACCTGTTTTTGTCCCATATTTGCTGTTTTGTGGGTGCTGCCCTGGCAGCACTGGGACTGCACAGAGCAGAGGTCAGAGCCTGGGGAGGAGATGAGGATGGACAGGCTCTGCCCACAGGGAGGGGGAGACAAGCCCCTCCACCCTCCCGTGGGGGCAAACCATGAGCTGGGGAGTTCGTGCCACCATTCACAGCTCTGGGGTGAGTCCGGGAGGGTGCCAAGCCAGCCCTTGTTCTCCTGCGTGTGACATTGTGTGCAGCCCTTCAGCCAGTCTGATGTTCCGAACTTCTCCAAGCACTTCCTTCACCCTCAGTGACAAGGATGGTTTCCCGCCTCAGTTAAATGGCTGGGTTTTGTTTCACGTGCATGAGTTGCAGGTTAGATAGTCGAGGAGTTTTTCACATGCTGTGGCAGGACCATACCAGCCTTTTGGGGATCTATTCAGGCCTCAACTGTTTTAAGAGGAAACAAAGGGCTGCTTGCTCTGTGAATGGAGAAATCAGTATTTTATGCTAAAAAAAGGAATCAAGTTGATCATACAAAAACCACACGTTAGTCAAACGTGGCAGCAGTGCTGTGGAGTTCTCGTTAAAAGCAGTATGATTTCCAAAAAAAGATGCAGTCTTGCAAGTACTGAAGCTGAGCTCAGCAGCCATCTCTTCTTTTCTTTCCTTTACTACATAGTGTTGGGGGTACTATGCCTGGCTTGAAACGGGATACAGAGAATAAGAAAGGCAAATTTTGTAGACTTATGTATGTAAGCTAGAAAGGGTGAACAAAGCATTTTGTGGCAAAGCCAATGTAAAGAGAAAAAAAGAGAATAGTTAGAAAACTAACACTTCTGAAGTGAAATTGTTGTGTTTTGCCTTTTCAGTTATCTACTTATCACACAAAAATAGCAACAATTTTAGCTCCCATTCTGTTTTCTCAAGACAGCCTGCCCACAGATTTTCTAGAAAATGTGGTTACCAGCTGGTATGGCAGTTCACAGTGCAATTTCTGTTTTACTTCCAACAATCTGGCATCTCATATCTATATCAAGTCACAATTTACCAGGAAATGTAGATAGATATATATATATATATATAAAGAGGTTCTAAATCATAGTAGCATTTTTTGGATTTTAAAAAAGAACTCCAAAATAAGCTGTGGACTTGAGCCTAGGTTTCAAGAGAATGACACTGGGGGGAATAAATAATTGATTTTATTTCAACTTCAAGTAAAGATTTTTGAGTGAGCATGATTAAGAAAAGGGAAAATATTCCTGTGCATTTTAAAGTTAAATATCTGCATACATAAACATACCTGAAACCTTTCAGTTCTTTGGGAACTTTCTGATTCTTTATGAGGTTTCTGTCTTTATCTCAGCCTGACATAATTGGCCTCTGACCCTACCCTGGAGCAGTACTGCAGAGTTCTTTATAATGTGTTTGTCTGCAGTTTGAATTCTTATTTTGAACACCTCTGGCTCAAGGTTACCCTAATAGAAACAGGGTGTCAGCAGTGAGCAGGGGGAGGACGGAGTCTTCCACACCCCTCCTTGCCAGAAGATTTCAAGTTCAGGTTTTAATGGCTTCCAGGTGTACCTCGATGTTGCACATATTTGGATGTAATCCTGTAGAGACTGGGATTTTTGCCTTTAAAAATACAGCAGAAAACAAACTTTGAAGTTTTGAAGATTAAATTGGTAAAAATAAACTTTAAAGAAGTCGGCTCTCCCTGCGTTCCAAGGAGGGGAAATGGTTTCGGCAGGCTCTTTCTGTGGACTCTGTATTAGTGTTGGAAAAGAGTGAGTGCCACTAAAGATTCTGCTGGAAAACTGAATGCACATATTTCTCTCAACCTGATAAATTTTGCAGCAAGAAACACAACCTGAGTGAATTCCTTAGCAGCACTACAAACATCTTCAGATACTCTAGAATTGTTTTTCTTGGATGCCTCACATTTTAAAAGCCTCAGGTTGCTTTCAAGGAGTTAGTTAAAGTCTGTAAAATTTGATTGCATAATGACTGTGGGTTCTATTCATAACATGTGACCTGGGAGCTGCAGGGTATGTCCCTCACATTTTACAAGCCTGCAGAGGTTTCCTGATTGCTCCTGAGCCCCACCTTTCCAATACATGAGGGGATTTTTCTCACCCCATGGTTATAAGCCCCCAAATGAATAGGGACATGAATTAGTGCTTTGGAGGGCAAGGAGGGTGGATGGCAATTGATCTGATTTTCTCCCACTCAGTGAGTTCCTACACCGTGGCTGTAGGTGAGAGATGTCTTGGGTAGATCTGAATTGGAAAAAGGCAATGGCTTCTCACTGTGGTGTTACAGTTAATAAAATATTGTCTGAACAGCTGTAAAACAGCACTGCTGGACGGCACAGATGCACAGGAAAGACAAATTATCACTGAAACACAAAACACCTTAGGCTGGAAGGATGTGCAGTGGCTGGCTGAGGGCTCATTTGCCTTTTGGGGTCTCTGCATGTGTTCCCTGATGGCTCTGCTGCCCTTGCCTGGTCATCAGCTGCATCAATGACCTGCAGCCTCACACACACAGGCTCCCTCATCCCCTTGACCTCCTCGTGTCAGGAGTGTGACCACAAAGACAACATTTCCAAGAAATATCTTGTATCTCTTCTAATCTTCCACTGGTCAGGTGGATCTCGTGTTCCTAAGTTTATGTCTGTGTGCTGTAACCTCTGTCTCCTGTTCCTGCTTGCTGTCTTCGAAAACAGCACGAGGACATGAGGGTCCAGATTAGTGCACCCGAGCTGCTTTGCACCATTCGGCTGCTGGAAAAGAGGTGCAAATCCACCTCAGCTGGGCATTTGCACTGGTTCTTGTCTTCAGAGCAGTGCAGAAAAGCTGTGGCACATTGAGATGTCCTCTCTGAGAATGGGCTTTGGGAGCAGCAGAGCTGGATGCCGCTGCGAGCAGCTGGGTGCAGTGTGGGTCAGCAGAGGCCAGAGAGTCCTATCAGGCCAAGCCTGGCTGCCACGCTGGCAGCGCTAGTGGGACAAGACTCTGGTCTCCCATCACTCTTCCCATGCCAAATCCATGCCCACATAGCCTTGCTTGTTCCTTGACTGAGGTTTCTACTTTTACTGCTTGCACTTTCATTCGGAGGCTGCCCAAGTGCCTTTGCCTCTCCTTTGCTATCCCACTCAGAGCCCTGCTGTAGTTAATCTCCCATTACCAGCTCCTGTACCAGCTCTGGTATAAAGCAGATTAAGGAAGTCCACTGTAATGACAGGATAAAATAACCTTTTGTATTAACAGAAGTTAGGACTATCTGTATTTCCATGTTCTGATCAAAAATCACCCATGTTGGCATCCCAGCTGGTGACAGCTCTTGTTTCTGCTGCAGTCAGAGGATGATATAGGGGAGAAAGCAAGAGGGTGAAGTAACAAATGATGAGCCAAAGGAAAAGTTTCTGGCAGAGGCAGAGCTGTGAGTGCCACCGAGATGGGGAGCACCCGGCAGTCAGGAGGGAGATAAAGCCAGTGGACAGTTTCACTGCTGCATGATGAGCAGGGAGTTTTCCTCTTTACTTCCCCCGATTAAAAATTTGTGGCCAGCTTTTAACGCCAAGTGGAACTGCCTAGGATTTTATTTGCTTCCCATCAGTCAACATCAGTCTTGCTTCTTTATGCTTCTCAATGGGGAAAAAAAAATACCAACCCTGCTTGGTTTCCAATTGCAGCTTTTTATTATCACAGGCCAAGAGGGGAAATGAAAAATCATCTTAATTAAAAAACACTAAAGTCCCATGAAATACATGGTTCTTGTTTTTGAACTGCTTTGTCAGGAACTGTCCACAGCCATTATTTTTAATTAGCTTATCTTTTAAATTAAAAATGGGTTATTTGCATTTTTTTAATGGGGAGTTGCTTGATCATTCAGTTCCCCTGTATTTTCATGTTCCAAGACAGAAAGTTATGTAAAAAAAGAATCCAGGCAATTTGATTAAAAATACGTGGTATCTTTTTATTCTTTTTACTTCTTTATAAAAATTAGGGGAACTTATACAGCTATCATTCTCCAAAAGAGTCTCTAAGCATTTTAAAGACACTGAGAGAAGACAGAAAAAAAAATTAGGTCCTTTAAGTAATGTGGTCATTTAAAAAATAGCTTCTCTTTCAAATCATAATTAGAGGTCAAAAGGCTAGAACAGAAGAAAAAAAAATCTAAAAGCTTGAAATTAAAAAAATTTGAAAGACTCTTATTTCACTCCAAGCTATATAAAGTAATACCCCTTCACAGTAACAAAATCAATATTTCTTACAGAAAATGAATATTAAAGCCAAAATTAAAAAATTAATATTTTCTAAAAGAATAATTAAAAAGGGGGTTGGCTTTCACTAAATAGTACTTTGTAATAGAGAAATCTTCCTTTTTATTTCAAGAAGTTCCCTTTGGTGGTTTGGTGTTCAGAGGTGTTGAACCCCAGAAAACCCCACTGGCTTCGGCTTGGACTCCGTAAAACGGAGTCAGCACCATGGCAGCCCAAACTCCCTGTGAATGCACTGGGACAAAGCCACTCTCACCAACAATGACAAACGTCCACATTTACCCTGAAAAGGCTCAGTTAACAGTGCACAGCAGCTCTCCCGAGCTTTAGAAATGTCCTGGGAGCAGAACCGTGTGCAGGGGAAACATCCAGACCTAGGGGGGTTTTCTGAGCTGGACTTTCCCCAGGACAGAAGTGTTTGCACCCTTTTGCTTGAGAAATGTCCCTTGAGACTCCTAACAACCCCCAGGGATTACTGCTCACTGTTTGCCTTGCGGCGATGGGTACTTCCAGCTGTACCTTGCTTCTTGGAGCGAACGGCTTATCAAATTCTTCTTTCTTTTCTGAATTCTACGTGATTATTTATACTAAGTAAGAAAACATCACTCCCGAGTCACTACAGTGTGTACAGAGGTTTGACTTTAACACCAAAATAAAACCATAATGTGAAGGTAGATCATAGCATTTATTTACATTGTCCTGGCTTTTCTTTCTTTTTTATAATCACCCATGATCACGCCATCAGCTCTTTGTGGATTTGCAGCCTTTCTGCCACATTTCCTTTTAATTACACTCTTGAAGTTTAGTTCATAATTCATTGTACCTATGTGCTCTGTTTACACTGAACTCAATTTGGGGTAAATTAAAACCTTCACATCTTTCTCAACTATGATCCCTCAGCTAGAAATCTACAAGTGACAGAGAACACTTCTTGGATTCTGCTTATGTTAGTGTAGTAAAAAGGGGTTAGGAATAGAACTTGAATTACAGGGTGAAAAGAAGACACTGGTGAACAAGCCCAGAAATATGTAACAAACGTTGTCAAATGTTGTGTGGCATGCCAGTAGTCCCAGGCTGTGTCTGCTCGCCTCCATGAGAGCAATGCCAGGGCTCACCTCAAAGGGACACTTAGGTCAAATTCAGGCTCCTAAGTACATTGTGTGGGTGAGAATCATTTAGGGAAAAATGGAGAAAAAAGAGAATATACAGAACAGAAGTATTTTATAGTTGTTTTAAGTGATAAAACAAATGCTCAAACAAGCTCTAGCTCCACAATAGCCTTGAGCCAACCTTCCTGTTTCTTCCTTTTTGCTAACAAGTTGCATCACGAGGCAATATGTCATGAACTCACCGTTCATTATTGTTATTGTTTTTGGAGAGGCAGAGACCGGAGTTGTGGTTGTGGTAGGAGGAGAAGTACATTATTGAAATCACTTACAGTAAAACCCCAGTTTTGAATATCATTTCACTTCCTAAACAGGAAGTGTCCTACGAAAAACAACAACAAAAGAAAACACAAGTGGCAGCTGATCTCAACCCATCAACTTTTGAGTAAGGGCCATTGCAGAGAACTAGTTGTGGTTTCTACACGAGATTGCTTTTCAGCCTGACTTGTGAAGAACTATTTAAACTTCTTTTCAGCGGCTTTATAAGGATGTCTCCTACTTAGCTATCAATGGAATATCAGCTGCATTCAGCAGCTCTTCACTTGTTCCTGCCTTGGCAATAAAAACCCTCCAGTCCTGAGCATGTCTCATGACTTTGAACTCAATTTTCTAGCGTGAAGTTAATCAGTTCCTGCCTTTTCACCCTTCATATATAAGTCTTTGTGGCCATCTAACTATTTCTATTCAGGATTCTGATAGCAGTTTTGGTAATTATGTTATTGGTGATTTTTCAAATGTATGGTCAGCCCATAATCTGACCAGCAGCTTCACACATTGCAGTGATCCAGATTCAGTTCTAACTGACTGCTGGAGTATTGTAATTTGTAACTCAGAATGGATTAAGCCTACAGGGTTAGGCAAACATCCCAAAGATTCAAATCTCATCTTGATGACTAAGAATAACCAGCTTCTGGCTCTTAGAAGGTTTTACATATCAACAAAGCTGTGCATTTGCATTAACGGCTATCACACCACAGGGGCCTGCTCGTGTTTATCTTGGGAACAACCAGAAGCTGAACATTTAGTTTAAATTTGTTTAAATGTGACTCCTGTTGAAATCGGTGGCAAGCTGTGTGCACATATGCGAGCTAGAACGGTGCCTAAGGACTGCATTTCCACCAGTTTTTCATATCAAAAGCGATGTCTTAGAGAAATGTCACATGATAGATCAGAAAATTGCACACATTAGTATCAAAAATTCGGCTGGAACATATATTTGCGGGGTCTCTGCTATCTGTATGAGTGACAGGCACAGTTACCATTTTGCTGGTGACCTGTGGCTGTGTCTAAAGGCTGCTTTCCAATAGGCATTGGTGGCCTCAAAAGTGTGCTCATGAGGAGAACAGTCTCCTTTTTGTCCTTTATATAACCCACAACTCAAATCTGAGAAAATGATTGAGTGGGAATGCCTCAGTTTTTGAAATGGTCAAAATGGTTTAGACTTTAAAATCTAAGTTTTTAATTTGGTTTTTGCTGCATTTTTATGTTGAAAGATTCTCTTTTGGCTTCACCTTAATTTTTATATTTGCATTCCATGGCTGAGCAAGTTGCCAGTTAAATTTGAAAAACAAATCTCTCTTAACAAGCTGAAAAGCAAAGTTGTTAAGAGATAGAATTACCAAAATTGTAGGGCTTCCAAACGAAGTTTTTCTTAAAACAGTTTTTGAGATTGCAGTAGCATCTTGGACCAGCTGCACCAGAACCAGGTCTATCCATTTACCTTCTCCTGTATTTGGGGTTCAATTTTGTCTGCCCATGGAGTTATTCTGTAAAATCACACCCCTGCCTTTCATAACTACCAATCACAACCGTGAGTCTTTTGGGGAAATGGGGTGGAATGGCTTTAAGCTAAAAGAGAATAAATTTAGATTAGATATTAGAAAGAAATTCTTTACTGTGAGGGTGGAGAGGCCCTGGCACAGGTTGCCCAGAGAAGCTGTGGTTGCTCCATCCCTGGAAGTGTCCCAGGCCAGGCTGGATGGGGCTTGGAGCACCCTGGGACAGTGGAAGGGGTCCCTGCCCATGGCAGGGGTGGCACTGGATGAGCTTTAAGGTCCTTTCCGCCCCAAACCGTTCTGTGATTCCTGCAGACACATCACTCGCTGTAACACATGGTGCACAATGTTTATCCTGTGTTTATTGTGCTCGGTTTCTCTTCGATGCAAGGGAATTTCCACATCTTACCTTCTGTTTACAGAAATGATGATGAATCCCACAAGCAAAAACAGACGAGTGGATGTGTATATTTTTCCACTATGTTAGTAACTGGAGGAAGTGGGAAGGTGTTTTGAATTTGCTCTAAATACCTGGTTTAGTTTTTCAATAAAAACATTATACACGTGACTACCTTGACAGCTAAGGCAGAAACAGTCTTTGCTTCGTTTGTTCGTGAGTCTTGCGATTTCTTCCATTCGGCCTTTCAAAATATTGGCAGCTCATTGTCCCAAAGATAAATAAAAAATATTGAGGCAGGAAATACTTTTAGCTTACCCATTCTGGTACTGAAACTTCTCTGAGTGAGGAGCGATACCTTTGTTTTAAAGAGCACTCTTACTATAAGTACAAAAGCCTGTTTTGGCCAACTTTCTTTTGAGTTACCCCCAGATCTGTTTGAAAATCCTGCTCCAGACACACAGACCAAGCCTGAGAGTTTGGCCTGTCTTCTTTAGCCTTCATGTATTTCTTACCTCACCCCTTATACCTTTAACTCAGGCATCAATATATTTTATTGTTTTGCCTCTGCACATGGAGGAATCAGCTCCCTCTGTGGAGCTGGCAGCTTTGGTCCAGTGTGTCTGCAGTCCCCTTTTGTCTATTTGGGCTGTGCCTCTGCTTGCCTTTGTTGTTTTATTGTTTGGGGTTTTTTTTAAACCATGAAATATTGAGATGAAATGACTGAATCAAGGCAGGAGTCTTTAAGGGCAAAACCCAATAAAATGTCTATATTATGGGAAAGCACTTGAAGGACCTGACAACTTATTAATCATAAAGGGGAAGACTCAGAGTGCAGCTTCTCCTCATTTACGCGGGTTTGCTCTCTAATAGCATTTAGAAGTTTGTTTTACCCTGTCTCGGAGAGAAGAAAAGGCAGCTTTAACAATTCTGTCTCCCTCAGCAGTGCATTTGAATTTTTGTTGCCTCCCTTCGGCGCGCTGGTCAGAGGTCAGGGAGAGCAGGATTAGTTGACCTGTGTTGACAGAGCGGGTGATGGATGAGCGGAGCACAATGCACAGCCTGTTTGCGCCGCGGTGGCAGCAGCGCACACGCAGGCTTTACACCTGCGCTGAGCCGAGGGAGAGCATCTCCTGCCGTCCTGCTTTGCTAAACCACCGCTGCCTCACTAAAGACTTGCATGCTGCATTGCCTCCCGTGGTCCTGCGCTTGTTCCAGGGAGTGACTGAGGGACTGGCCATTTGCTTTTTATTAACAGGATTTGGGAAACACTGAGGCTTAATGTAGTGAGGTCAAATTGTTCAAATTCTGAGTAATTGCAGCGGATTGCACTAAACAGTGTATTGAGGGGCACATCTTGTGTGAAGAATTGGACTTTACACCCGCCAAAACTCCCACCTTTGATTATCCCTCTTCTGCTTATAAGGATTTCCTTCATACTGGTGACACTTTATTGAGGGGTACCAGAGGGAGCCCTGCAGATCCACTTCTGTGGCTGGTGAAGTAAATACACCATCCTGCAGGTTATGTAGTTTCTTTTCAACTGCAAAAAACCCCCAAAAAACCCCCCAAAATCAGATGGATGTTTAAAAGGGCCACAGAGGCAGAGTCAGGCCTTGTGAAAACCCATGTTTTGGAGAGCCTACGTGACCACTAATCCATCTCCAGTTCATCCCTCTTTTCATGTGGGTAGGCGCCGGCTGAGCTGTCAGGACAGGCTTTTGGAAGGGAACCAACACACACTCAGTTTCTCTTCCCCATTAGCAGTGAAAATCATCCATCATAACCAGGAGCATGGAACCAGCAGTGGTGGCAGATCTCGTGGGAGCATCTGCATCCTCTGAATGGTGCAGCCAGGGTACACCCGGAGTCAAGGGGTGGGCTGAGCTTGAGCCAGTAGAGGCCTCCAGGGTAGAAATGTGGGTTTATGCAGGTCCACTGGCCGCAGGGCACTGTGCTGGGGCTGCCCAGCAGCTGCAGCCTTGGTTAGAGCCCGTTAGAGCAGAGTCATGACCCTGAGAGATACGTCAGGCTGGGCTGAAGTCAGCCCTGGCAGAGCTCAGGGCATCGGGCTTGCTCGGTTGATCTCAGTGGTTACGAGGCAGGGATTTGACACTGATGGCACAAAAATTAATTGGGGAATCAATACTCTAATTAAAACTAAACAACCTCAGAAATTAAGGCAGCTAAATTCACATGACTGTGATCTATGAGAGTTACTGGGGTTCCCCAAACATGGTTTGTTTCTTTACTTTTAACAGCATTACTCCTCCAATGTATCCAACAGTTTTCCTGAGACAGCCATTCCTGATGCATTCAAGTGCACTCTTTGGGTGAGGGGGAAGTAGCAGTGAGACCTACATGGATAGACTGAGCCTGGAATTCACTTTATGGACACACAAAAATAGCAGTGTGTAAAAATACCCTGCAGCGTGTCTTCGTGCACAGTAGGGCTGGGATGTCGAGGCTGCTCCTGTGGTTGAGTGAGAATCAGTTCAGCCAACACATGGATTCCCCCTAGAACTTTGGGAATGTCCAGAGACAACAGCAGACAGCCACACAAAGGTGCCAATCTACTGTGGACACCAGCAGCTAACTCAGGACCATATTTAGGGCTGCTTTCTGCTTATCATAGTTGTGTCTGTTGTATTGACTTTTGCTAAATATGTCCTGCATTCAACAGCCAGAATGTCAGATCATGTTCATCATGAACCTGACATCTCTGAGCTGCTAAATCATCGTTAGAAATGAAACTCAAGGTTTTCAATCCAACTGCTGACAATACTTTCCTTTGCCACCTCTTGGTAACTGAGATATCACCCAGCTTTTTCGAGTGTGAAAAATAACAGCTGCTTTGTCACTACCAGTTAAATACTGATGGGATGAAGCAGTACATGGGTTACTTTTCAAAAATACCATTTCTGCTTCCATATACATGTTATTTTGTGTGAGAACATGGAATTAAATTAGAAGATGATGTTGTTAGGAAACACGAAAAGTGTTGTGGTGGGGTCTGTGGGAAGGGAACGCTGGCCTGGCTAGTAACGGGGGAAGAGCCATTTCCAAACTCCAGCACAATTTACCCGGCTGTTTTTCCAAGTCAAGGGTCTATAATCCAAACTCCCTTGAGAGTGATACTCACACTGTATAATTTGGACAACAACTCTCCATATCTAATTCAGATGCAATTCAGAAGACCAAAGTGAGTTTAAAGTCAGGTTAATCTGCCTTGGTGTTGGTTTAGTTCCTTTTTCTGAGTGTTGTCCTGCAACAGTTCCATCAGCATAGAGATGATTATTTCCTTTTACGTGTCCCAGTAACAGGGCTGCTGCCCTGAGAGAATCTGCATGTGGGGGGATTGGGTGGCTCCCCTGGAGTCAAGACAACAGATGTGCAAAGCTGTCCTACAGCTGTGAAACCTTTGTGGCAATTGATCTGTGACTGACAATGGAGAATTGATGTGGCTTTAACATTTTGAAGAAGAAAATTATTTCCCGTTAATACTTTTGATCTTGTCCTGGGAACCTGAAATGACTTTGACCCCCATAATTCTTGCCCCTGGTGGTGCCAGAGCCTTATCACTGTGGATATACTCATTTTGGGGATGTAATGATGGTAAGAAAGGTGATTGCTGTCCAGCTCCATACGTAGGCCTTTCAGACCCCATTTGAATATTTTAAAGGCTCCATTTCTTACTTGGCAATCTGGAATTTGTAATCCCAGGCTGCAGAGCCTTGGATATACGTACAGGTAGGTGCACGCACAGCTGCACATTTGGTAACCTGGGGTGAAATCGTAGCTTCACCCAAGCAAATTCATATTGCCTTTCCTGAAACCCAGATTTCACCTTTTATAGGAGGTAATTAAAACCAAAGGCTGCTTACTGAAACACGAGCTTGACCTTACACGGTTTCCCAGGGTGAAGGATAAGAAACAATGACCACAGTTCCACTTCAGTGCACACTGTTAGAGCTCACAGGGGCGGCCCTGGAGGTGGATTGAAGTTAAATCTGGATATGGATGCCAGCTTAACTGGATGTAAAAGTGGGCACTGCATAAGTAGAAGCGGACAAAACTGCTCCTGTTTAAAAGATCACGGTACTTATTCTAATAATGACAATTTCCACTCCTCAAGATTCAGTACTGTCATATCCTCAAGAGATCTAACTTTTTAACCAGAAATTAAAAAAAAAAAAGTTAAAATAATAAATAAATCAATCTACTCAAGGTTTGTTAATTATTTTTCATAGACCCAATTTCGTACTAATATGAGTTCTGCCAGTCTTTTTGTTAAGTTTTACCTATGTTTTGCAACAGGTTGTTTCCTTTTTTTTTTTTAATAGATTGCCTCTCTTTTAATAAAACCTGTAGTGAATCTCATCTGAAGGAATATGATTCATGATTTAGGGAGACACTAGGAGACATAAGTTCCTGGAAAAATTGGATGGGTTTTCCTGCGTCTCACTGTTGTGAGTGGATAATGGCTATTTAAATTCTGCCTTGTCTGTAGTTGCCAGCATAAATAATCTCTGTTTCCAAGAAGTAAATTTCACATTTTGTCTTTAGTGCATCCAGTGTACAAGTTGCATTTTTTAGAGGCAGAGCTGCTATTATCCATATATCATTGTTTTTAGAGAAAACAGTATTCCCTCTGACATTAGTAAGATATCATCATGTCCTGTCATCATCAGCTCATCAGCTTCATATATTATCTTCCCTGGTGAAAGTATTGTATCCATCCAAATGCCACTGACCACTCCCATAAGAAACATAAATAAAAATAAATGCCAGAGCTGACCATTCCTGGGAAAGTCTGGAGTACAAGAAGCAGTTTTCAAGGGACTTCCTAAGTCAAAGCTGCTAAATCTGTGAATACACTGAATATCATGCATTTGTCATGGGGACATTTTAGCAGCTTTACATCCTACACAAAGTTCAAGAGAAAGCTTAGTTCTGGAGGCCTCAGAGTGGATTTATTACTTTTCAGTGCTTGTCAAGAACTTGCATCGTAGTGCCAGGGCTTTTTTAATAAAATTACTGGGTTTTGCTTGTGCTTGTAGTCCGAGGAGAGATGGTGGCACTTCTGTACCACAGCTTATCTCACCTTGGGGTAAATGGCTAAATTAGGTCAGATGAAGAGTTCTCCAAAGGTGCCTTTTCCTTCCCTCATGGGTAAAGGGAGTCTAGGAATGAAGGTGAGTTACAGACACTTATGTTAGTCTCATCTGATAACAGGGAAGTTGATGCTCACCCTGCATTCCTGGTCCCTCAGGAGCAAGGGCATGGCTTTTGCTGCCCTGAGGGCCAGAAAATAGCTCCACTTTTTTGGGTGGAAATGGGATCCCTCTAGAGCCAGGTGGATTTTAGCCCCTGAGTCCAAATAATGGAATTTATTCCCTTACATCAAGACACTCTGCATTTTGTTGATGATTCTTCACATCTGTGGTGGTGGTGGTATGGCTTGGAAATCCAGCAATAATTTTCCCTTCCAATTATCACAGTAAATAGCTGTTATAATTATCACCTATAATTTGTTTGGCCTTTTTTTTTTTTTATGCCTTCAAGATGAAATTGTTGCTGTGGTTGCTATATTTAATACATTGCTGATAATAGTTTGTTTCTCCCACATGTTGGGCCCATCTGTATCGGAATTTTATTTTAGCAGGGTAAGTAAGCAGAACCCTGACTTCCTGATGTCAGATCCCATTTCCAGTGCATCGTTTCACTTCAGCCACCATGGATTTTGTATTCATATTGTACAAAAAGTCTATCAAGTATTTTATCCCTTTCATGAGTGATCAGGAAAAAGTCAACCCTGTTCTGAATCCTTTTCAAACATACTTTCTGAAATGATGAACTGTGTGATTTAGAGAGGAATCCATTTTCAGTAATGATATGCCTTTTAATTCCTTTATTTTCTACATTAGAAACACACATCTGTTCAAAAAGGAAACACATTAAACATCCCTCCATAGCATCAGACATATCGACTGAAAATTTGTTCAGAGTTGCCTTAGGTGTCAGTAATCTTGACAAGTTTTCCAAGAACTGATAAAATGAGTCCTTGTACTGCTGAAATGAATTGTGTGTGGATAGATGTTTATGCTTTCAACATTAAGATAGCTGCAAGCTGTGCCTGGATAGACAAAGGTTATTTCTTGCAGGGATTTTGAGTTTATTTGGCTGTTGGAGGTACCTGAGTATTAACCTTCTAACCTGTGCTGGCTACCTGAAGACACAGTGTCCATAATTGTTATACTGAAAAGAAGCTGCAGGAATTCTTTTGAGTATTAATCACAACAAAACTGTGAATTGTTTTTCTTTCTATTGATGCAATGTACCCAACTGGGGCATGCCACTCACCAGCAGCAACCTCCAACTCTGACCATGGGCTGGGTGAAACCAGAGGGAGCTGTCGCTTCCCTCAGGGTCCCCTCCTGCTCCTCAGAGGCCGAGTCTGAGCACTGATCCCACAGAGAGATAATTACACAGCAAATTGTGATGCTTCAGATAAATGGGGTCATTTTGTCTAAAGTTGTGTGTGAGGATGAATGAACAAAAAGTGGGGGGATTTGTGTAACATAAATGTAGCCCCTGTTCACAGCTGACTACAGCCACATCGTGCTGATTGTTCAGCTGACTGTGCTAGAACAGAGACTCGCCATTGAACTCCAGCTCCCGGGGTAGTTTCCAGATAGAGCTCCAGTAAACGTGTACAAACACACAGGTGTATTGAGGTGATGGCGCTTTTTGTGTGCACCACTCCCCCTGCTCCAATCCCATCACTGTGATGTTGAACGTATCTGAGTCTGCAGCATTTGGGGGTGTTATTTTTGGTTTTGGCAATAAAGGGAGTTTGTTTCAGAGCGTGCTGTGGTGGTACTCAGCTGCCAGATTAAAGTAGGAATTCATAAAAGGGTGCAAAATAAGGATAAAAGAGTAAAAAGAGAATGAATGCTCCTTAGCTTGGTATTTCTTTAATTTCACGTAAATTTCACTAAGTAAATATGCCTTAAAAGTGAATAAAATTTTATTTCACTTTAACAAGAGAGTATAAAAGTTAAAAAGGTCACTGTAGTAATAGACTAATCTCAATTACCAGGGCAGCCGGTGAAACCCACAACTCCCACCTAATCTCATTCGGTGCACACGCAGTGCACCGTTTGATTTCCAACACGGCTAAATGAAATTATAAAGCAGTGTTAAATTTATTAATCATTTAATTAGCTAAATGTTCCTGCAACTACTCGTGAGATGAATGGCATGTCATTTTCTAATGCAATTTGCCTCTCAGCCAGGCAGGGTCAGGAGGGAAGCTACTGGCATCTTAAATGATCTTTTTTATATTGCACCTTCTATTAAGGGACAGTGTGATATCGCTGATTATATTTGAGTCTTGTACACAAGGCCAGGGAGTTTTCTTGTTATAATAACAGGTTACATTTAAACCAAAATAAAAATGGTAAGATCCGAGGAGCGAACAATTAACCCATCTGTGACTGTATTTCTCACTGTGGCTTTGCAAGGCAAATCTTTTTCATATTTAACAAGCCAGTGAACAGTGTGGGAAACTACACCAGCAGGTATTAAAGCAATGCTCAATCTAGTTTTATTTCTTTAAATTTACTCAGTTGTGAAGGAATTTGTGGACTGAAAATTCTCCCAATGCCAGGTTAGTGTAAGCCGTCTCATTGACTCAGAATTTATTTGCACTTTCCCCATTATTGTAGGGGAATCAAAGCCTTTCCTGGTCTGTGCATTCAACAATTGCTCATTTTTGTGAGTTGCTCAGCTGGGATTTTTGGCATGCTTATGTGTGCATGTCACACCAGGTTGATAGGATTATATTTTTTTTCCTGATGTTTTGTTCTATAATTATTTTTCCACTGCAAAAATTAGTGACAAGTAGGATTCAGCAAATCTGTTTGGATTGACACCAGGAGGTGAACCATGCTGCTTGGAGGGAAGGATTCCTCAGAAACCTGCAAGCGGATTGTGCTGGTGTGAAGCTGAAGCTGCCCAGTTAAAACACATAGAAATCAATGATGTTTTAAGGTACTTATTTCCCCAGGTTAATAATAGAATATAAATACATTTTCTTTATGCATTAGGGGTTTAATTTCAGATCCTGGAGCATGTCCTCTGCACAGTAAACATCTGTGGTGAGCCCCAAGCCAACGAGAAGATGCATTCAGCTTTGTACACGCTGAGATCAAAATGCCAGCAATGTGTCAAAATATTTGCCTCTGCCACAGCTAAATGACACAGCCAAAAATAAAGCAAGAGGACCTAAAGCAGGAAGCAGCAGGAGATAATCTTAGCATAAGTGGTAAAAAAAGGCTGTCAGTGATTATTTATAGCACAGAAACATGTGTAGACCTCTTGGAAGCCAGGCCCTGTTGGCTTTGTGCTGCATGTGCAGCTGACGAACAACTGTCCAAGCCCAGCTCCACACAGCTTGATCACGGCTTCTACAGCACAAATTGTCACCCTGGGTGTTGTGCACAAAAAAGGGTCATTCTACTCAAGTTCCATCTCCGCCTCTGAGAGCGTTGGCTGACCCCACTGACCGAACGACAAGAGCAGCCACATTGACTCAAAGATGTTTTTAGGTGCCTAATGCTGGATGGGGTAACCCTGGTGTTTGTTGTTAGAAATTTAGGTGTGTTTAAGACAAACAGGTGAATCAGGAAGAAATGTTTAATGTTTTGGTGGGAAGTTCTGATCTCCCGTTGAAAACAGCCAATGAGTGAGGTATTTAATGTTTTATTAATAGAAATAGAGAGTTTTTTAATATGAAGTCCCATAGCGCAACTCAGCGTGTTTGGGAAAGCTGTGAAACTTGAGTGGACTCTTGGCTTTTTTGGAGCCCTGTGAACTCTTTTCTGCTGGCTTTGGGGATAGTGATTCATTTGTGCATTATTTGGGAGATGCAAAGTGCACCTCTTTGCAGGGGAGGAGCAAAACACCAAATGTTGAGGCACAGCTTGGGCAGGAGAACGTGCTGGAGAGCTGCTCTGCACAGCATTTCCCCTGGTACCCTGCACCTGCTCTTCATTAGCGCTAATGAATCCAGAAAGTAAAACATTTCGTACTAGTGAGTCATATTGTTCTCTCTTGGCTGTGACTTCACTGTGGATCAAATTAAGTGAAAAAACCCATTTTTACTAAAGCTTTAATTCCTTTTCCTGGGATGCTTTGTGTCTTGGGATAGGTCACTTAGCACCTGTGGGATGTAGGATGGTATCCCATTAACTTCTCTCTCATTAGCAAATCTTCTTTTGATTTAAGCTGGGAGATGTGGGGCTTCCCCGAGAGCTTTAATTCCCAGCCCACATGCAATTTATGTGTTGTTCACTTCCCCATTTGTGGAAGATGTATAATCATCCTGGGGAAAATCTTGCGTAGCTAAATCTCCAGTGCTTGTGTAGCACCATAGGAACCCAGGGAAGGAATAGAGCTTGTAAGTCAAAGTTGTTATTCACATTACTTAGAAATTAGAAGTGTTGTCACACAGAAACAAGAAGATTTGGAATTTGTGTCGGTTATTTTTTTGCTTGTTTTTCTTTTCCTGCTGATTTAGGGTAACTCTTGCTCACAAATTTTTGGGCTGTCCATGGCAAACTTGTATCTGTTTTCCCCCAGCTGCACACTACAAAAATCAAAAGTTTTGAAAGCAGGGATCTGCAGGTGTGAAGATTTGAGAGGTAGCCACATATTTTAAAATAATCTTTGTTTTCATGAAGGCAAGGTTCCTTATGGGCGGCACTTTAGCACAAGGATTTTTTATGTGCTCTGTGTGTGTGTGCAGAGCTGTGAACACACACAGCAGCTTTGCATTTGAGCATCTCAGAAAGCACCTCTGATCCATACCCTGTGCAGGCTGCAGTATGAGGACATTGCCTATTACACATTGTGTGTTTAAAAAGGGTTTTATTTTCTAAATATTTGGCAAAAAGATCTAGTTGGATAATTTGCTGGCAGAAAAGCACAAAGCAATATTCCTCTCCTAGTCTGAGTTCAGTGCAGATAAATACAGACTGCTGGGGCTTCACCCATTGGGTTTCCATTCACATTTTTTAACATGTTAAATATTTCTGGTTAACCAGTTAAAACGGTGAGATGAACATGATTGCTTTTAGATTGCAGCTATAACATCGAGTGAATTTTATAATAAGAAGCCTTTTTTTTTTTCCCCTGCCGAGCTGCCCTTGTGGCTGCCAGCCTGACTTTGAGGTCCTCATTATTGTGGGTTTAAATGAAGGATGTTCATCCAGGCAGGGCGGGGGAGGCCAATAGACATCGGTGCCGTTATCTGGTCCTTCTATCAGGCCAAGTGACAGGCTTCTCAGGGAAGAATGCAAAGCTCATGGTGGAGACCTCAGCCTGACACAGAAGGTGACTCCCCTGACTCTAACCTTGAAAGGAAAAAGTTCCCACTTTATTAAAATGAATTTCGAAAGGGCCGCTCTGACAGCTGCATAATTAAATATTGGAGTGTCAGCGATAATTTATTCTGCTCGCATTTGGTGGTCAGAGCCTGCTCACTGTAGGGTCAGCAAGCACAGTGACAGAGCCAAGGATACACTGGATTACGGGGCCCTTTAGCCGTGCGAGTGAAAGGAGAGACTGTAATTTTTATTTAAATAGAGAAAACAAAGCAGCGAGGAGGTGAGCAGGCTGTGAAGTGCTCTCAGTAGCTGCCTGACAAAAATTGTTAGGTTTAACATTGGAACTTGTGCCGAAATTGCTTTGTCTGGCTCCAGACTCTGTGCTTTTTTCCAGCCTTGCCTCTTTTGGGATCCAGCTCTCCTGCTAGGACCAGTTCCTGCTTTCTTCTGTAACATACATGCTAGGAATTAACCCAGCCACGGTGAATACAATGTGCATCCCCACTCATAAACAGTTTTCTGTAAAATGATGTAAATGGCCTTGAATATGTATGAAACAAGTCGGAGATAGAGAGTGTGGGGAGTTCAAATTGATCCCGTTAGCATTCCAAGTGAAACACCAGCCATGAATATTCTTTTCAGAGGGCAGTGGCTGCTGGAAATCAACATCTAACAAGCAGTTTTCCCAGAAGAAGTTTAAATAAAATGGCTATGTGCCCTAATGCCCAGTCAGAAAGCAGGAAAGGTCGCGCTGGGAGCAGGGCTTTCGGCTGATGGGCATCTCCTTTGGAGGAGGTTGTTGGGACAAGGCTGTCGCCTTTCACTCTTGGATTGCTTGTAATTGAAGCTGACGTACCAAAAATATACCGTTTTTGCACACACCAGTCTTTCAGCAAAAGCACATTGCTCACACAAACAAAATAATTTGCAAAGGCATTTTGTTTTCCTCTATCTTACCTCAGCTATGAAACACCCATTTTCCACATTTTCTTTGGAGCCTGCTTGAGTGGGTATGTTGCTAGAGCTCAGGTTTACTAGTTTTCATTTTAATATCATGCAGCTTTTACAGGAGAATTTACTGAATTCCTTCAGCACCTTCCTAGTTACTGAATGAAAAGCTGATCTTATTATGAAGGATGAATTCTGGTTTTGTGGCTCAAACACTGGATGTGAACGCAGTGTCCTCAGCTCAGTTTTTAAACCACCTTTAAACTATGAGCCAGAAGGTCTCTCTGTGACTCAGTTCCTCATCTGTAAAATGGGAATAACAGTGTGTTTCATGGGATTGCTGTGAGAATAAATACTTCAGTGTTTATACTCAGTTCTTATCTTGCTGAGCATAAAAGAAAATCCCTACTTGTGTTTCTGCCTTCTTACTTGAAGAAAGGCCATGAAAGCATCTTTGTCTGCTTGATGTCAAGATGCAGACTCTTAAAACAACACTTGAGCATCTTTAATGTAATTCTTTGGACTCCAGACAGACACGTTTCCATTGCTTAGATCTCCGTACCCACCTGTGCCTCCTCTGGTTACATTTGCTGTATGTTTGTAATGCAGAATGTTCTCTCCCCACATGGGAAAGATGTGTTGGTTGTATGACATTTTTCTCCTATTAGGCAGGCCTGTTCAAATATGTTCTGAAGCGGTGTTTTTTGAAAATTTGATGGTCAGGTGGAGAGGGAGAAGGAGCATTTAATGTTCATATTTAGAAGCAGCAAACAGATATCCATGCTGGCCCACAAGGACACACATATAGTTATGCCTGGTGCTAGATTTCTGTTTTCCTATTTTTTTGCAGGCCTGGTTTGTCTGGAAATCTCTAACTCTGCCATAGTGGCTGCAGCGCATGCTGCAATTGCACAGAGCTTGTTTTGTAAAACCAGATTTGTAATTTTTTTTTTTTTTTTGGTAAGTAATTGCTGTTGTATGGAGTTTTGCACCAGTACAGCTGGAGCCAGTTACGGACAGGTGTCAGAGTGCCCAGTTGACCCACCTGGGGGGGATTGGGGTGTAACTGGTCCCAGCGTGGGGAAGAGCTGCGGCGGGGATGCGAAATCAGCCTGCGAGGCCTGACAGACGCGTTGGGCATATGTCATTGTCAGTCGAGTCAGGCTGGGCACAGGGCTGTGGTTTAAAAATGATAACCAAGCTTCATAAATCAGAATGCTCCCGCTGCAGTCAAACTTCCTTGGAAAGTCTTTGAATTTAGGTAGTGCATACTAATAAACGAGTGCTGGCTGCCTGCGCCCGGCGGGGCTGCTCGTTCGGGCACCGCTCCCTCAAGGATGGACGAGCAGCTTCCGTCGGCAGCAGGGACACGGTGCCGGTGACTCAAACGAGCTGCCCCTCCAGAAAGGGAAAGGGCAGAGTGATCATAAGTTGACCTCATAATTTTTGGCTTTCAAGATAAACTTTTTGGGCCTGATTGTGCAGAAAGTATTGGGCCATGGCATGGAGCCCAAGCCGGGGGTGAATCCCGGTGCGGTTGGAGTCAGTGGCACAACTCCCATCAGTGCAGCAGGATGAGGATTCCATCCAGAGTTCACAGTGGGGTAATTCATGTCAGCTTAGTACTGGTAAAACACAAGAAAATCTGTCCTGCTTGTAGCTTGCAAACTTTTACAAACAGCTACAGGCTTAGTTGTTTTTATTTTACTTTGCGATATAAACCCTCAACAGCAGAACTTTAAAATGAAAGTCTGTTATTACTTTCATACCATGCTCATTGCTCTGAGAGTGGGAAATTTCCTCTGGATCCGCTGACCTTCAAAACAACAGGAGGAATGATATTAAAAATGTGGTGTTAAAGATGGTAACTGTGAATTAACATCCCAAACTCCATTTCAGCATTGCTGTTCTGAGCTTTGTGTCGCAGGCAGGCGGCTGCTCGGCTCACACAATATCCCAGGGATTTCACTGGGACTCTGCATGTCAACAGTAATCTGTCTTCATGCTACATGATTCAGGATCAGGTCATTAGTTTATACTTAGAATTAAATATTCGGTTTGATTTTAGCTCTGTGAAATGAGAGCCGAATATATAACACCTGATTTCAGAGAGCCTTGTAGTTTTGCAAGTCCCTAAAATCCATGGACACACAGAAACTGTTTTTACTCCTCTGCCCCTGAAATGATTATAGTTGGAATGTTATTGAGATTACAGTTTTCTTTAGATGTCTTGGATTATATTCTAAATCCATTTCTAACCCCATTTCTCTGTGGCACTTAAATAAATGAGAAGAAATGAAAGATTTTTAATTTCTAAGAGAAAATGCAAAATTATTTCCTAAGCGCCTCCTTTCATCCTCTCAGATTTCCTCAGAAAAAGAATATGATGACATCCTGATAGCTATGAAACCAAAAGAGAGCTGATATGTACTTTGTAGGGAAATATGGCCTGAAATTACATGTCTAATGTGTGGCAATTTTTAGCTGAATATCTCTGCCTGGATTCCTAGTAAAGCAGACTTTGCGTTGGACACACACAGACTGAACTGAGTAATTTTAATTTAATTGAATCTTTTATGTAGGCATTTTCCTTCTAGGGAACCTTGGCTAGTTATTCGTTTGTGAAACTTGCAATAAAATAGCAAGACAGCTCGTCAGGGATGGAAGGAAAGGGGTAATATTTAAATTATGCTGACTTTGAAGACATTGCTTTTGATCCATTCCTTGATTTAAAATACATACATATATATATATATACATACATACATACATACATATATATAGGTGTTTAGATTTCTTTCTGTGACTACACTCTTTTTTTCTCAAAACACTTATTCTATTGATGCCTGATAGATAATTGTGTCTCATCCAGGTTACTGGTGGGTACAAGAATGCAAAGTGTAGCATTCAAGATTGTATTTCCTTACGTTCTTTGTCTAATTTGTCTAATTGTTTTGGATGCCTTTTCTCTCTGTAAAGGGAGGCCACCCGAAATATCTTCAAATAATCACAGTCAATCTAGTGCAAGAACGGCAATCACAGCACTTGTGCATTCAGGCCTTTAGCTGAATCAGTTCCTGAACAAATAAAGCCCCATTCTGCGAGACAAACCTTGGCTTTTTAAAGCCTTTCTGGAGTTATCACAGGGTGGAAATACGATGAGTTAAAAAGCAACAGCAGAACTGTGCGGTTGGGTGAGTAGGTAAATCAAGACAGGTTTTGTCTGGAGTTTAATTCAAGGGGATGCAGATTCTCTGCTCTGAAACGGGAAAGTTTCCATACTTAAAGTTTTCCTAAATTGCTTTTAATTTTCCTAATTTTAGAAGAAACGTTTAGCAGGAAGTGTGTGCCAGCAGAAAATTACCATATGGAGCGGAGGGGAGCGCCCAGGTCGCCGTGCCGCGCCTGACCCCGCTCTGTTTACGCGGCCGGGCTGGGAGCAGCGGCCGGCCAAGCTCTGCTGGGCAGGGTGGATTGCCCTGCCAGGGAGAGGCTGGGCTGCGGGGCTCACCCTGAACAAATTACATCCCTCACCACATCCCCGAGCAAGGCAGCAGGGTTATAACTCAGTCTAAGCACCATTCACTCTTCTATTACCTTCATAACCAAGGTCATACTAATCAACTCAATTACCAGTCCTCTTGGACATTTTCATAATGTTTTCTGCTAGTTGCTCTCCTGTGAAAATCTCCCGGTCTAAGCAAATTAATGCCATTTTTATAACTATCTGCATTTCAGGTACAGTGATCATCTTTCAAAAGGCTGCTTCCTGGCAACAAATACCAGCCAAACGTTACAACAACAAGGATGGTCAGCTGTATTCTTCCCCTGACCTCCTCTATTGTGAAAACAAGTTTAAATATACCTTAAAACAAAGACATATGTGTCAGAAGCGAAGGATGGGTGTTACCGTAGCTTTTAAGAATCTTCAGGTCATACAGGAGGGCTGATCAGGAAGCCTGGTTTTGTGTGTTGTTTAATTTTTGGAAAATGCTTTAAATGTCACATTTGGTGTTTCAAATGCCAAAGTAGTCCTAGGCTATCTTTCTTTAAAATTTTCTCAACATAAGCCTTTCTCCCTAATTTTTATGTTTCTCTGAATGCTATTCTCAAAAATTCTCCCTGTGCTGGTTTTTAGTATAAATATTAATGCCTAAATATTTAATTTGGAAATTTCTAATATTTCCACAGCCACATCTTTTAAAACTTCCACAAAGTATGGCACTGGGAAAAACAATCAGAGAGCACTAATTTCTTGTTAATTTATATTTCTTCAATGCTAAATTGTTCCCTAAGGCAGATTTTCCCACTGGAGAAATTCATTTGGTCCCTTTTTGGGACTTCAGTATTCAGTGGAATAAACAAGACGCTTTTTGTTCCTCCTAATTCTCTGTGGGAGTTGTTGAGACACAGCTCTGAAGTCCTGCCCTTGCATGGTTCCTTTGGGTACAGAGATTTCATTTCCCACAGACCCAAGTCTCCTGTAACGCCTGTGAAATGCTTTCAGTTGAGTTGAGTTCCTACTAACATTTTAAAGTAGGCTCAGGGAATTTGCAGGTGGTGTATGCTGTTTCTAGCCATTTTTATTTTATTTTATTTCTAGTCTTGCTTGCAGCACCTCAGAAGCACCCATGATCCCCTGAGCCTCCCTGATGCATTCTGGGGTAAGAAGGAGGGTAAATGTGACCCAGCTGATGGCCCTGACCGTGCACTGGGAAAGGCTCTTATCCACCCTTGTCAGGTTGAACCCGTTTTTGTGTAAAGTTGTTTGGCCATTTCCTACACCCTGAAAGTTCAAGGCAGCAAACTGCTCTGCTCCATCATCTCAAAAATTTGTCACCTCTATAAAATAAGACCTGCCTTAAAAACAAAAGTGTTTAAAATCAGCATTTCTGAGCCCCTGCTGAAAGCAGCCCTTCTGCAGAAGCATGAAAAAAAGCATCATTTTTGCAGTAAGGACAAGGTGAGAGACTGCCAGGCAGTTTGTGCAACGTGGCTACCCTGGCCCACCAGCCAGGAGAGTTTTAGCTACTTGAAGTTTTAATATATATATATATATATATATGATGTCCCATACAGGGAACTATGAAGCCCCGTGGTTCCTGGAATATTAAATTGATATTGTAGCAGCTTGAAAACTGACCTGCAGTAAAGATGTTGTTGTCCTGCATTTGTGCTGTTGCTGTCAGCATTTAGCAAGGTGCTGGCTCCAGGGAAATGGAGAAGTTCTTTCCTGGAAAGCAGTGTGGAACTGGAAGTGTTGTCAAGAAGTGTTTAAGGGATGAACTCCTGAGTTAATGAAGGCTCCTCTGTACACAGGGAACTTCTCAGCACCTGGCTCTGGCTGCACAAGGGTTTGCTGGAAGCTTTGTTGAGGGGCTGGGCCCAGCTCCAGGGTTTGCTGGGTGCTTCACTGAAAGTTTCATATAAGGAAAGAACATCAACCCAAAACTTGTTCAGAGCTAGGTCTTGAGGTGTGATAATCACAGGGACAAAAATAAGGATGTTGCAAACCCCTGATTTACTCTTTCACATATTAGTAATGTATTTGTCCTCCCTCAATGGACTCTCTGTTTTTCTGCCTCACTTTTTTGTCTCTGTTCAGCAGCATCCGTGCTTTAATTTAAATGTGAACTTTCATTACTATCTGTGCCCCAGAGGAGGTGTTCGCTGTTGTTAATAATGCAGAAGATTTTAATTTATGCTTCATCCAATGTAAAAATCACAGTACCCCTGCTGCTAAGAGCCCATTTCCATCCCCTTATACAAACTGGTTGTTCTGTGTTTAATTCTGCTAATACTCTGCCAGCCTGCCTTAGTATTTTGATCAAGTTGACCAGAAGTCATTTTGCCTCTATAGCCATTATACTGAAGTATAATTCTCTTTTATTGATCAGTCCTCAATGTATGACTATTATCATTTTGAGTGCAATAAGCAATGTTATGAAGGATTTTGCTTCTTCATCCTGTTTGTTTGAAGTCTCAACTGTAGGGCCAATTTTCACATTCCTTAAAGAAAAAATTGTTAAAGTAAATTCAATCACAGAAGCTTTTAAAATTTGAAATCCCAGGAAGCTAATTAGCATTTCCTTTTAAGACTGCTTCCTGCTTTTTTATGTACATATAGATTTGGACCTCAGATGGGCTTGGCACCTTTCCAACATCAAGATCAGGTGATTTTTTTAAAAAAAAATATTTTACCCTGCAGAGCATTACATTTTTGCAGAGCATTATGGCAATTAAAAAAAAAAAAACAACAACAAAAAAAGGCAAAAAGTCCATAATTGTTGCATTTTTCCCCCCAGTACACAGCGATCATTTCTTAACATGATACTTTAAAATTTGTGGTTGTGTTGTTTTGTTTCACAGTCAGGCGATAAAGCCATATAGAAGTACAGTGATATTGTGCAATGTTCCTGTTTTCCAGCAGTAAATGCAGCATTTGGAGATGAAATACTTTTATAATCCATGCATATTATAGTGCAGCAAGCTGCTCATGTGTTCATGTGCTGGCTGGCAAACATTGCAGTTGTGTGAGATGCAGCATAAACTGCTGGGTGCAACAGCTACACAGCTGAACCTACCCAGGAGCAGTGTGATCTCTTAATAAATCATTGCACATCACATCCACTTTGTAACCTTAAAGAGGTGCCAAGTAAAATGGAGACTTTGGTCACATAAATAATGAGAGATGCACGTTTCCTTCTCAAGTCTGTGTGCTCAAACAAAGGCCTAGGTGGAATGGCAGTACCAGACTCTGTTTTTGGGTTTTTTTCTGTCATACACTCCCTGTGTAAAGTCAGTTTGCACAGTGTTTTTTTGCTTCCTTTAGGGTATGATCCACATTAGACTCTGCATCAAGCTTTTGCACCCGTGTGCACATTTTTATTTTTAAAGGAAGCACAGAGGCCTGTGAGCTGATGCAGAGCAGGGGGGGATAAGGGAATAATGATGCAGGTTTTAATAAAGAAATCCTTCCCATGAGGGAGGAGAGGAGAGGACTGTGACTTTAATAAAAGAAAGAAAAAAATCTACCAGCATCAAGAAAATAAAAAAAAAATAATTTGAAGTTCAATAGGTACACTTGAGATGCTTCCAAAGAGAAGTGTTTACAACCTTTGAAGAAAATCTGGCTTTTCGGTATTTACTAAAGATCCTTGGAGTAAAGAAAGGGGGGGCTCCATTTAGTAGGATTCCCTGGAGTTGCTCTGTGGGACAGGAACATAAACCAGCAAATTCCTGCGTTGTGTCACAGTCCAAAGTTTAAATAGGATAAACTTCAATACCAGCAGCCAGGCAAAGGATCTCTGCTACACACGATTCGCAGTTATTTTTTAAGAGTATCTGTGACAGGATGCTGATAAATATCTGTGTTATTAATGAGTCATGGTTCATGTTAGCCAGATCTTCAGTGATATTTTCGCTTCATAAGTATTCAAGTACTGGTGGGAAAATAGCTGATGATTGTCAGGTTTAGGTGCACTTTCCATTTGCTTCGCTGCACTAAATCATTAGTCAAGTAGTATTTATAAACCCGTGCTCAGTAATTATAGTACTTTTCTCGAGATGGAACTTTCATCTGATACTCCCCAAGTCAGAGCACTCTCCCGACTCTGTGTTTTGTCATTTCTCACTCCTGCTGAAGGCAAGGCAGAAGAACTTGGATGATATAAAACCTGCAGCACTGAGTTACCAGTATCTCCGTATGTGAACGTTACCCAGCTCAGAGAAAATTCCTGTGGTGGATTCACATGTGTGATGCCATGACAGTAAATCACACTGTGCCTCCTTTAGAGAGGAGGAATTATTTTAGGGACTTAAGATTTTTAAATCTCAACCCATTTTTCCTTCCGGTAGCAAGTTGTGGTAGCGGGTATCCATGTCAGTAACTAAGCTGGGGTAGCTGCTGTATGTGACTGATACTGATTCTGCTTCTTCTGCCCTCACCCAAAGGAAAATAAAGTACCTGTAACAAAAACCAGATATTGCTCTGCCATCCCAGAAAAGATGTTTCATTCTACTCTTCCACAACTGGACACACAACATCTTTGTGCTGTGGTGATAGGCTTCACCCAACTTGTACCTGACTCAGGACTCTGTAGGAGAGCAAAGAAATGCACATTTTAATATCTTTTTTACTTTCTTGTTCCCTATGCCCCTTTCTTTTCCTTTTTATTTTCACTGCTAATGGATTTTCAAAGTATTTCTTACATGAATTTAGAGATATGTGACAGATTGATAGCCCTGCACTGAAATTTTGGGTGCTGTAGATGCTCTGCAACTGGCCACTTTGACTCTGTTTCCCTTGTTTTAAGATTTTGAAGAACGGCAAAAATTCCTTCTGCAGCTGAGGCATCTTTGTTTGCAGTTTATCTTTCTGCCATGGCTGTGGTTTCAGGTAGAGCCTTGTACAGGGGCTGTCTTCTGACACTGCCTGTTTGGCAAGGGGAAACAGGGAGAGGTTCTGAAGGATGTTTTCCACGTGCAGTATCTGCTTTTGGCACTCCTGGCCATGTGGGGCTGGTCTGGACTGAACCCCTCCCCAGCTGTTGTTTTCTGTGTAGCTCAGATTTTTGGGTGACACGTTATCAGTTATGCATGAAGTGATGGATTCCTGCTTCTTTCTGGTGGCTCCCAGCAGCAGAGCCCCTTGCTGCCCTTCATTTGCCTCAGTGAGGGAAGGCACTGTGCTCGTATGCAAATCCTACCATCGTTACCCATGGCTTTCTTCCTTCCTTGCTTCCTTCCACACTGACTGGCTGCTTCAGAGCTTCCACTCCAGGTCTGCCACAAAACTTCACCCATGAGCTTATCCCCGACCCGGAAGCATTTCCTTTGCTCTCCTAAATCAGCACTGATTTTGTTCCAAAGAGCTCGAAGCCCTGGTTTGCTCTGACAGCACAGAATCTTCTTCACTTTGCAAACTGCAGGCCAGCCCAGCCAGTTTTCTAGAGCTGATAACTTTCAGTAACACGAGTCTAGAGAAACTCAGGTTGTCGGAGGACAATGGCACATCTCTACCCAAGGCAGAGGAGTTAATTGGTGATGGGGTAACCTCTGTGTCTTGGTGAAGGGGTGAGTGTGTGAGGCTTGTGTCAGACTAGGAATGTGCCTGCAATTGACATTTCTGATGGGTGATAAAGTCACCTAAACGCACACTCACCCAAAGTGGACACCGTAAGTCAGTAGTTATGCTGTTTTAATGAGAGCTTTATAATTAGGTTGTTCATTTGCTGGGTGAAATTGTCATTAGTAAAGGAAGGTTTTATTAATTCATCTTTTTATATAAAGAATATAATGAATCACTAATATTCTTATAAATACAGACCATGATTATTTCTGCTTTCTGCCTTGCAAATATCTTGTTTCAAATTAGGTTTATCTGCTGTCTAAAACTAAATACAATGAATAGACATATAATAAAATCTTTTAATTGTCTTAGCATATGTTGCTTTTATTAGGTGAGAATAATTGCATTCATGGGATCACCTACAAAGTCCTTTAGAATATAAAATTGAAATGGCTTCACACTGAGTGCACAAGTCCTTCTGAGCCGTGCCATTTTCCCCTTCACTGCCTCTTGTCCCCCTTTCGCTGTAAAGTTCACATTGAAGTGTGACAAGAGACACTTGACAACTGACACATGCTGGATCTTATCAGCAGTGAGTGCAGTCATGGGCCCTGACTGAAGAGCGATTGTCATTTCTACACCATTTATTCCTCTCCTAGCCTCATTGCTTGCTTCCTTTCTGAGGAAATTTTCCCTGTTAAAGTACTGTACTTGTCGTTCTTTTTCGGTGCGTGTCTGTGGGGGTTTTTTTCTTTTTTTTTCCCCTCACGAAAAGATTTTGTTATGCATTCATCCCATAGGCAAGCCTCTAACCGACTTCCTCTAACCTCTTAGTGTCAGGACTGCTCTAAGCTGATTCAGGCTAATAAAAGCAACCCAACAAAGCTTTGATGGTGTCATTACATCTTCCTTAAATCCCCTTCCTTGCTAACATCCAATAATTCTATTACCTCTAATCAATTCACAGGCTATTTTATTTGAAAGGAAGAGAAATCAACTTCAAACCATGCCGGTGCAGTTTGCCCAGCATTCACAGAAGGTGATGATGTTTCTGCCGTGGCTTCAATTGACTCTTTAAGTGAGTTCTGGGCTATTGAGCAGTCTGAACTTTTATCTGTGCTCTGCTAGCCCAAGTCAACAACAGCAGAAAATAGACTGTTGTTGCCTCTTGGAAGTTCTTCCACTCCTACAGAACACCGTGTGTCATTTCTGTTGTGTAGGAAGCATAAGCAATAGATAATTTGAAGGTATTGAGGATAAAGCAAGGAGTTCCCAAATGCAGGAGTTTGACCATTCTATTTTAAATTAATCATCCCTGCAATGCTTTGTATTGGAGCTCCCTTATTTTTCCTTTTTTTTGAATAAGAATTTTCCCCCCATTGTTTTAACTTAGCAGAGCTTTCACACGTGCTCAATCCCACCAGGGCGACTGTTGGGTTTTGTCATTAATACTGCAGAGATGTCTGAGCAAGCTCTCAGGCTATGTTCATGCATCGTTGTCTGACGGGGCTCGTGTCTGCCAAAACTCCCATTGCCCCCGGCTCCCGTCAGGCGACGCGTCACGATCGCTGTGACAGAGCCGCTGCCACCGCTGCCCTAACGCAGCTCAGGCAAAATGAGCTGGGTATCTGCAGCAGCTTAAATAACAGGGCTCTGCTAAGGCAGCCGCCAACTGGATCATCTGAGTGATGAGAGGAGCAGCTGGGGCTGCAGGTAGTGCAGGGTGGTGCCCGCTGGCAGGCAGGGCGTGATGGGCAGCAAGGTTCTAACATCTCGGACTGACATGGAAGGAGCCAGTAAAGGACTTCAGAACATGCTCTGCATAACCAAACCTGGCTCCCCCAAAAAATTTCAGCCACATCATCTATCCACAGAAATGTTCCCTTCGTAGCTGGTAATTATTCCTGGTTCTGTGTCAGCATCAAACATAAATGCACATTAGGCATCAAGGAGCCCCAGGAGCCTGACACTGAGCAGACGGATGGCACCCAGACCCTTACCCAATGAAACTGGGGTGTAGTTAGGAGAATACACTGTCCATAACTTGCTGCTGAGAAGACTCTTCATGTTCAGAACTAGCTAAATTTTATCTAGGTCAAGGCTCTGTCCTGTTTCTAATAGATTTTTTAAGAGCCTGTTGCTATTGTCCCCTTTCTTAATGAAAAACATGCATCATCTCATCACGCATTGGTTTCCTCCTTTATCTCTTCTGCTCTACAAGAGGCAGCGTGGTGGGCATCCTGTTCTCTCCCACGCCATCGTAGTTGTTGCTTTCAGAATAAGCTGAGTTTAGGCTCTGAACTGAGGAGGAATTCATCGCTGTCCTCACGCTGGTTAACAGTTACTCACGCAGAGCCCCTGGGATGACTCAGCTGAGCGTGGGCGGCAAAGTCAGGATTGCCTGCGCTCTGTACCCAACGTCTGTTCTGCTTGTTCAACCACGGCCTGGATTGTTTGGAAATACGAGGGCTTTGTTTTCTCCCTTGTATGCTCAGATCATAAGACTAGAACACATCTCTTCTGTAAGCATCTGTCAATCAGATAAAAATTACAGAAGCTTCTCGGAGCGCGGCTCGGCGGTGTGGCTTGTAATTTTGGTTGTCACGCACCGTACACCTTGTACAGCAGGGTTTCATTGCTCTCCATCCCTGAAGGAGATTTCTAAGTGTACGTGACACCTCAGTGACACTGGTGGCACAGCACACAAGCCTGTGGTTGCTCTCGTGTCTGTTCCCACATGTGCTACCTCCGAACCTGCACGTCTCAGGCTCCCCCAGCACCGGCAGGGCCGTGGGATCAGAACCTGAACGGTTCCCCTGCAGCAGAGTCTGATGGAGGAGTGCTGGCACAGCCCCTGGGGCAGCAGTGTCCCCAGCTCCTTCCCCAGTGCTGAGTGAGAGGCCAGGGATGGCAAGGGGAATAATTGATTCTGATTGAAGTGAAATTAAAATTTAGAACCTGGGTAGCAGTGGTGATTTACGGCACTGTGACTGAACTATAGGTTTTAATAATGTATTTCAGCTCCTACAAAGGTGGGAGAAATGTACCAACTTCTATCAGCCTAAAAAAGAGAGGGAGCTTTGCATGGAGGTGCTTGTTCCAAAAGGCAAAGTTCATCTGAATTTCTTTGTCTGATCATCTCAGGAAACAAGAAAAGTTTAAATGTACTTTTTGTGCATGCAAATGACCATCCTGATTCTGGTCATGAGAATCTAAGTCAGTTTTTCACATTACCATATTTTTATCTCCTCCAGTACACCAGCAGGCAAAAAGTACCCAGGGAAGGTATTTAAAGTCGTTCACAATACAAATTTTTAGTCTGTCAAATTAAACTCTTTCTATCAGAATCCCTGGACTTCCAGTCAAATATTCCTTTTATATTATGATTTATGACCTGAGTCATGACAAAATTCTGCCCTACAATTTCAACACTCAAGGAGAAAGGAGGTAAACGGGTAATCTACAGGTTGATATTTTCTTTAGGTCTATGTACCACTTGTTTATTTAGAGATAATTTAATTAAACAGGCAAAGATCATGCAAGAAAGGGGTTTGTTAGGAGTTTCTAGTGTTTCTAGATCAATCATAGTTTGATTACTGAAAGTCCATCCTGTTACCAAATATATTCCTCATCAAATATTAATTAGACATGTGGACAATATTATGGAGCTTTATCACTTTGTCACAATGTTTGTCAAGCATATGTCATTTTATTTGCATTTTAAAATAGATTTTTGGTTTATTGAATTGAAGTGTTTGAATTTGCTTTCTTTAAAATAAATTTTTAAACAATTTAAAATAAAATAAAGTACCAAGACATTGAAAACAGACCCCAACTTCTGCATTTCATTGTCAAAGCTGGAGAAATACATGTCATGAATCCAGTTCTGGAGTTAGGCTTGATGGGTTCATGGGACAGAGGAAACCTAGGAAGACTCTAGAAAAGATGGAAACAGAAAAGAAAATTATGAGGCAAGCTTGACAAAGTGGATTTCTTAATTAGTTAAATCACCTGTGGAATCAGAAACTGGAGCTGCCCATGGCCTGCAGTCAATAAAGGGGTTCTCTCACCTTCCTCAGTCTCTGATGTCAACACCAGGTATAACAGAGAAAAACATTTTGATATAAGATTCTAATGTCCTGCCTAGCAGGATGAGGTGGATTTAAACCACTGTGGTAATTCCTAAATCAATTTGATTTCCAGATTCTCCATGATGTGATATCAGGGAATCCCAAGCAGAGTTGGTTTGGAACAGATGAATTGGAAGGAAAGGATATATAAGCAAGGGAATACAGGGAAGAGAAAAAGAGTGAAGATCAGGAGGAAAGAGTTATGAGAAACTTCTGTATTAGGATGTAAGTGGGATGATAATTTATTTTGTTCCTGGCACAATGGAACTGCTTAGAGGGAGAAGTTATTAGCTTTCCCTGATCATTAAACCAAATGGAGAATTTGGAATGCAGACAGCAGGGAAAACAGAGGTTTTGAGGAAGAAGATGACTTACTCTTTTATTACAACTATCTGCACCCCGTGTAATTGCCCTCTCAGTTCTGGAATAGCAAGTTATGGCTTTTCAGAGGCAAGGAGTGTAAAATGGTTGGCTGGCCTTCGGCGTGGTGAGGTGTAGAGACGTGCAGCATGAGCAGCAGTTGTGGTTGGGATTGCTGTGGAGCACCTGAGGAGGATGTCGTGCAGACTGACACCGCCAGCGTGGTGGTTTCGAGGGGCAGGTTTGACACTGCCATGGCACTCACTGCCAGAACTGTTTGGGGTCTGGTTGCTCACCAGGAAAGGCAGAAGAAAAAATTGTCACTGTTTTGGGCAATGTTGAGGACAGATTGCTTTGACATTCAGTAAATCAGGATAAAACCCTGCACCCATCATCAGCCTCCTGTTTTGCCTGTTATTTCTTTGCAAAATGATAGAAAACATTCATCTGAGACACATGTCTAAGCATTAATCAGGCCAAACCCATCAATTCAACACTGGTGCTCTATTTTATCCAGACTGCACTCTGTAGCAAGAAGCCACATTATTTCTGCATAAATTCTTCTCCCTTTTCCTGTATATTTTTGCCTTTCCGCCTTCTGGCTGGTATTTGTTGAAGATATCTATGCACAAAGAGCCTTTTTCTCTTGTGCCCTTCCTGCCCACGTATTACAATTGAGCCCAAGTAACACGACAAGCGGTTGCTGTAGAAGTTACTGAGATATAAACAGAGAGACACAGCCTTTGTTATCTAGACATGAAGGAGGAAATGGAGAGTGGGGAGGGGTGGGGAGACGTTTTATTAACTTGCAGTTAGAATGGATTCGAGCTGCAGCATCAGTGGAAAGGTATATATTTACCTTGAAGTGCCTCGCTTAGTCCTGTGTGTCCGTACGAGCTCCCTTTTACGGTGTGCAATTTCCCTCTCAGATTCCAGAACCCCCTCTTCAATGGACTCTTGCAAGGCAGCAGAGCTAGGCTATCTTAGCAGAGAAAATTACAAATTACTAATTGAAGTGCTTTCTTTTTGTTTTGTATCATTTCCACACTTATAAAACCAAACTCTCAGTTAAATGTTTATACAGTAATTCAGCCGGCTTAAGCCATCTGCTAGCGTGGCATCTGCAGAGCTGTTTTGTTGCATCCTCGGTATTGTTTCCTTCACACGTCTTGTAGCCTGGTGTTTTGGTTGCAAAAGGATCATTTTATTTTTCAACACAAAAGAAGTGCTGTTTATATCGCTGGATCTAATTGTCAGCTTTATTTCCAAACTCTACCTCAAATCAAGTTCTTATGCCTCTAAAAACCTTATTCTGATTGACGTTTACTTTTCAAAACCTATATTCAGCCTTATCTTGCTCTTTTATTATACCTGCCTCTATATCAGTATTCGAAAAAATCCTTATCATTTGTGAAGAGTATAGGTGGGCTTGGAGCATTAGTATTCATACTTGCATGTTAACAACTGTTATAACGTGTACCAGAGGGAAAATATTATTTCTTGTAAATGCTCAATAATTACAGTCTTTATTGCATCAAAACCTGTGTTTTGACAGATAGTGGAAAGCTTTCAAAGTTTGTGTGGGATGGATGACAGATAGCTGCAGGTGGAAAATATTTTTTTAGGTATTGGGTTTTCTATCCCTGATACTGTAAATATTCTTCCAAAATAACATTAACCTTCCACACAGGGTTGGTAGTGTTCAATGATAATACATGTATTAGCAAAAGATACCTGGGAAATAATTCTTAATGATTCCATCTAATTAATCTATGGTTGGGACATTAACGTCTCTTTTCATTAAGTTGGGAAGTATGAAAGACTAGAAAATTACTGCTGTGCTGGATTTAGTGCTTTAGGTATAATTTGAATGGATGTGCTAAATTCTTGGTCGTAACTTGCACTAACACCCAGTCTAAGGCAAATTAAAAGGGAAGCTTATCTGCTCTTGCACTTTCCAAGAATACCTGGATGCTTTTAAGCCATTTGCAGCGTATGCCTTTGTGAAGGGATTTTTTTTTTTAGTACATCCTATGAGACATTCTCCAATAATTCCCAGCACATGTGATATCTTGGGTTTTGTAAACACCAACACACAAGATGAGGCTGGACAGTCACTTTTTCTGTTTTGCTTTCCTTCTGGTTTATTTTTTTAAGTGTGCTGTCCTACTGGGTAAACATTTATGTTTGCAATGAAGTCGTATCAACCAGCAGCCCACTCCACTGCAGATGAGGTCATGAGAAGCCTGAGAAAGTTCATCTGAACTTGCAGTTCTTTTGTTTGGGGTGTAGATGTTCTGATCAAGTTTGTGCTATAGTCAACTGGACCTAACACCATGATTCGTGCTGAAAGCTTAACTCGTGTGTTTTAAGAGTTTAACGAGCACAATAGCGACGCTGCCTTCTCATTTGGACACATTCTGGGTTTTGTGTGAAATGCCCAAGCCTCTGGAGTTTCAAGTGTCTCTTGAGTGTCAAGATACCTCGATAACCTAATAGGATTTTAGGTTTTCAATGAGTTTGAGAGTTATCCAGTTGTGTTTATTCCATCTTGAACACTGTGTTTGTAGTGTTTGGTCTATTGAAGTCAATGACAAGGCTCCCACTGACTTTAATGGGATCAGAATTGCCAACCCAGAGAGAAAAGGCAGCGGGATGTAAGATTTCTGTCAACTGCCTTTAATATTGCATCTAAATTGAGAAGGCCACTTCTCTTACTTGGAGGTTGTGGGGATGCTAAAGTGTACTTGACAGATGTCTAGCCAAGGGTTCAAGCTGATTGCTGAGAAGAAGCTCTCAGCAGCCTCTCGCAGCCCGATAGTGAATGCAAGTTGGGCTTGAGCATCACTCCATTCCGAGTGATTAAACGAGGCAGAGACAAACTATCTGACATCAAGTGCTGCCACGTTTTATTAGTCCCTTGCATTACACAGAAGGCCAGAAGGCACCAGCCAGATATGTGGGCAGATATAAGATGTTGAGATTCCAGCTATGCTTAACTGATGATACTCCTGAAAAACAAATTAACTGTGTCTGGCTGCTGCAAGGGTTCAAATCTGAGCCTTTATCCTTTTTTTCAATGATTAGATGGACCAGCCAAAACTGTAGACTACAGCACCACTTCAGGTCGCCAATCACTTTCTGAGGAAGGATTCTTTTCCAAGAAAAAGTCCAAGGAGCTGAGACAAAGGGTTTGATTTTGTGCCTGAACTGTTTGTTTCACAGATGGGACTCCCTATGGAATGTCATTCCTTGAGAAGTCAGCAGGGGTCACTTAAGTTCATTATTTTGCAGCAAATTCACTTTTGGACTTGTCAGAAAGTAAGCACTAAATATCCTTTAGGTATTTATCATTTATGCCACTGAGTGATTTTCCCTTCTGTAATCTAACTGGGCTGAAAAAAGAGTGTTCAAAAGTGTGTAAGGAGAGTTAGATAGTACAGTTCCAACACAGCAGTTGGACAGGACATCTATTTCACATGTTGCCAGCTGAAAAAGATTATGCCACTTAAGAGCATATTGCACTTTAATAGAAATTTATTGTCGAAAGAGTATCCTCCGAGCAAGATATGGCATTGTGGCAAAACAGGGGATAGAGATCTCGTTAGAGACAACCATTTTTACTTGTATGTAGCAAATGGGAAAAATACTGAGATAGAGTCAACTGGCTGGCAGCAATGGGAAAGGATCTTCTGCGTGTCTGCTGGGAATCCAGGCACATTTCCATTCCTCCTGTTGGGGAAAGAAGGAGAGGTGTGTATCCCATCAAGAGAATGCATTTCTCTCTGTGGGTGACAGCACACATGCATACTCACACTGGGGAGATTCCTGCAGCTCCAGCTTCCCATCCCAGGAGCTCCCCGGGCTCAGGGAATTTCCCCCTTTCCCTCCCACCATTGCTGTGCTCAGCCCCCTCCTCTGCCCTGACCTCTGAATGGAACATCTTGGGTCTTCCATCAGCAAAGCTTTGGCTGCATGCATGGAAAGGGGTACAGATCCAAATATTGCAAAAATTAAATTGCCAGTGTTGGTTGCTCCTTAGAAGTCTGTTTAAGGAGATCATTTAAAAGGAAGGCCTCTGAAATCCATCTGGACTCCAGCAGAAATCCTGGAGTTTTCTATTTCAAATTTTATCATGTAGGACAAACAATTTATTGCAGTTGCAGTGGAATTCTCTGGTTTTCAAGATGGGCTCATTAGAATCCGCCTTGAACATCAACCAGAGGAGTAGCTCAAAAAAACCCATTTTTTACTTCTGTGGGGAGCAGGATGTTTCCTTGTTTATGACAACATCATGCTGTTGTCAAAGAAAATGAGAATGTAAAAAATCTGGGATGGGAAGAGCCTCAAATTGTTTTTGAAGCAGTGAGTGTCCTGTGTGGGCTTGGAGCTGGAGATCCTTTAGTCCTGAGCTGGTGCCAGCAAGAACTGACTGGTTTATAAATGTAATACAGAAATCAGAATTGCTTGGTGCGTGATCCAGAAGACCTCTGCATCCATCTCTTTTGTACCCAGTGCCGTTTGGAGTTGTTTTAACTACCTGCCTTACTCGATCAGAACACGCTGTGTTCTTGGCAAGCCTTGGCATTGCAGGTTCCTGCTTTCCTGCTAGTGCCAGGACGTGGAGCAGCAGGGCTCTCTGGGCTCCCATTCCTCTGCCTCCTCTTCCCTTGCACTGCAGTTTTTGTGGCTAGATTGAGTGAGAGCTACAACAAAAGGGAGTTAATGGTTCTCCCAAATTAGACTGGCTTCTGCCAGAGGAGTTTAAGAGGTGCACAGCTTAGTAGAGCAGCTTTGGCATCGCTCGTACTGCAGCAGAGAAGGCTGTCCAAGAAGCCTGGCTGAGGCTGGAAGGAGGTGCTACAGACAGATGAAGAGGACACCACAAAGCCTCTAATCCTCCCAGAGATAAAGCTCTGAGGGAGCTAATCAGGGACACATAAATTATCAGCATAGCAGATGTGAGAAAGAGCATTGCACAGAGAGCAAAGTAGAGTTCAGTGGAACATAGGTCTGACCAGATGTGCAAACACACACCTAAGCTGATAGAAATGGGAACAAGGAATACGCAGCCTTCAGCAAAATTTAGGATGACCCAGTAATGTCATTCCTGACCTTGCCTCTACTGTGGAACTTAGACCTGACTTTCTTCGCTCTCTTTGTTCTTCTGTTGATTAACCTGGGTATGAATGTTCTCTTTCTATATTTCTTTTTTCTTTGCTACTTGGTTTGTTGCAGTTTATTCATTGTGTGATTGTCCTAAAAGAGTGAAGGGACTTCAACATGGCAATGGAAAGCACAGGGATGCAAAGGTGCTTCACAATCTGACAAGGTCAAGAAGTATCAACTCGAGGCGCAAAACTCTGCTACTAAATGTGAATATGATGTGCGTGAGGATCTCCATGAGCAATACCAAACACATGTAAAGTGGCTGTAGGAGCTCAGATACTTTATTAGTGTTCATTTGACATTTGAAGTGAGCAATTTAATATAAGTATGTAAATATACACATGCACTTTTGAATTTCAGCATTGGAGAAAGACAACCTGCTGCTGGGTGATATCAGTTCCTGCATCTGTAGAATTGCTATTGGACATGTACTGATTTTCTAATAATAGTCAAAGTGATCATTCAACCTACATTTAGCATGCTGGGATTTAAAATGCAAAATAGCAACATACTTCATGCAAATGTCAACTCTGCCTATGTTCTAGGGTGCATGTCCAGAGGAGGAAACAATAAGTTTATTCTTCTCCCCAATTAGACTTTTGTGAAAGGCTCAGTTATGTCTCCAACTATCACATTGAACACACACTAAAGCAGCACATTAATGTGCCTTTTAATGCTTCTTAGGAGTAGATCAAAAGAAATGTCAGGTGCACTTTACATTCCTCCCGTGATGTGTCTGAGGCTGTTAGTGCATCACCTCTGTGAGGGCCGCTGTTCCCAGCTGGCCGTGCTCGGGCTGCAGGCGCTCTGCTGGGACACTGCCCTCCAAAAACGCTCAGGGATTTACCTCCATCCTGCTACACCTCCTGTCTTGGCTCCACAGCTGGAGGAAGCCCGTAGAGTCATGCTGCTGTCACCAAAAGCAGGGTTTGGCCTGTGCTTTTCAGTGGGAGAGAGTTGTTGAAATCAGTCCTGGAGAAAACATCTTAAAACTCAAGATGCTGGAAAATGGAACTTAATTAATGGGAGCAAACTTGCAAACCTCCACAGCAAACTGTTATTATTTTGTTTGCTTGCTTGAGGGAGTATGTCAGAGCAGTGTTTACCTTTTCTCAGTACAAGCTTGGCTGTTCTACCCATCATTTACTTTTACGTGATTAGCAGGTGAACTTGTAGCTCTGTCACTCTAAACACAGGGTGCTTAAAATGTGCCAGAGACAACTTTCCTTACCCAGGACAGCATTGTCATTCCACTGGCTCTGGGTCCCTTGGCTCCACAACGCAGTGGTGGCTGATGCCGCTCACTGTTAGCACGTGGCTCTTGTTGGAGTCTGGGGCTAATCTTGGCCAAAAGATTGCAGAGTGCATTTGGCTTGTGAGACACAGCCAGGATATCGTGGACACCCTCTGCTGTACTAGATACTGAGAATAAAGCTGAGCCTCTGAGGTTTGCAGAGCTGAGTATAGCTTAAAAATGGAAGATAAACAGCACAGAAACAGCACACACTCCTTATGTGCAGTTTTGCCCCTGTGTCAGATACAGGGGCAAAACTGCACATAAGGAGGCAAGGCTAAGGAGAGCATGTGAGGAGCTGGAAAACAGAAATGCTGCAGTGTGCAGGATGACATGGATGGGGACAAGAAGCTGGAATTAATGCAGAAGTGGGGAAGCACTGAGAAGGGTTCAAGTTTCGTAACAAAGTTCATTTCTATATGTTTTCCTCTTTCAAATGGATGCTTTGAATAAATAGTACTTTCATTTCCCGTGAGGCAGAGGTGAATAATAAGTACCTCATCTGGGGATGCCGATCTCCCCAGCATCAGTCATCTGCTTGCAGCCTTACACTCCGGCAGTGCTTTGGCTGAGCAAATTAGCCTGAAGTGTTGTGCCCTTGGCTGGCAAATCCTTTCAACCCGGTTGAACGGACAAAATGAATACCCAGATTGTTCCTACGTCTGTTATTCTCTCGTGTTTATCTGGCTGAGCTGTCAGTCAGGCCATTATAACTGTGGTGCACACTCAAATGACTTGTCCACTCACAAAAGCAGAGTCTGTTGATGATAAGCTAAACAAAACTGGAGAGCGACTGTTGACAGAGTTGGGGATCTTGCAAATTTCTCAGGTAAAAGCAGAAACGCAGTTTGGGAAGGTGTAGATGGAGCTTTTCTTAGGCGTGTGCAGTTTTAAAGTGTTCCCTGGGATTTGTTGGCAGACGACAAACGGGCGCTCGTAATGAATTGGGTTCCTCTCTACTTTAAACAAATTAAGCGGCACGAAGAAGATTTCTGAAACTTGAATGTAAGGGTATATTGCACTTCCAAGAATTAATTAGCCTGAAAAGACATAATATACTCAAGCAGGCTTTGCCAGGGCAGTGTGGCTGCCCCAGCCATGCACTGGGAGGAGGGACAAACACCCACAGTGCCTCGGGTGGGCTGCGCGGGGCTGCCGGGGAGCGCGGCCAAGCCTTCCCCAAGGGCTCTGCACACACAGCTCTGGCTGTAATTGGCCTCTTTCTGCTCTGCACGACCTGGGGCTTTGAACGGGGTGGTTGCCTGCTCCTTCCCCGGCAGGGAGGCTGTTTGCATGATGGGAGCTTATCAGTTTTACTCGTGAAAAGAACTGGGCTTCTTAAATATCCAGCAAAGCCGTGAATGACACAAGTGGAGTGTTGTATGAAGATTTCTTTTATGCGTTTTTCCATGAGGACACTGAGTTAGAAGTAGGACTCTAAGCCACTCCTGGGACTGATTTGATTGCATGATATCAAAAAACGCAGCGCCTTCCTGCTGAATGTGACTATAGCCGAAGCCTCGGTGCTTTCGTCTGATATTTGTGGCAATAATTAACAACCTTAAAGTTTTCAGATTGTGAACAGTTTCAGTTGTTTGAGCAGTACTGAGCCGTATAACAGAAATTGTCTCCTCCAGCTCCTTCCCAGACAGAGAAACTCGGAATCTTGCTTTCTGCAGTGGAGAGAAAAGATGAGACTGAGTAAGACTGCGATGGTTTAAATCCTCATAAGTGTCATGAGGAGACAGAGGAAAACTTAAGTAGAGAAGGTCCTATGTCTTGCTGAGAGTTTGTTAAGATGCACAGTTAGGGAGGGAGATGCTGCTGAGAGCGTGGCACAGCACGGCAACAACTCTTTTATCAGCAGCTGGTGCCTTCAAAATCCCAACCCCAGTAGCCTTGTTGGCGGTGATGATAACTGTAACGGATGGAACAGCTATTTTTCATCAAATGCTTGTTAGTCAATTTATTAGACTCCTAATATACTAATGCACTCATTTGGCAGGCATCTCAGCAAACGAGGCTCACAGTGGAGTGTACTCACTCAAAGTCACGGTAACTCGCAGGTTGCTGATTTCTCATCAGCACTCAGAAGATAATTTGCAAATGTGCCATTTATCATTATGCGCTTTGTAGAAGCAGATCTCGTGAATGGGATAAACAGATAAGAGAGTCTAATAATGAGCATTTCCTTCCCAAACAACACTACCAGCTTCTAGAGTATTATGTTTTATATACCTTGCACATGCTGCACCTCTGTGTGCACCTGAGTTTGCCTGTGCTAGTGAAAGAGCTGGGCACACAGTTTTTAAGGATGGCTGCTAATGCCCTTATCCATCTCTCTGCTCAAGGAACACTGAGCTGAACCAGGTTAGACATTGTCTGCTGGAAGACGTAAGATTTCTATTTGTTGCAGTTTAAAAGCAACGGGCATGTGTGGACTTCACCATGAAAAGCCACCACTTACCTCCCAGCTTTCCTTTTGTCACTAAATGCACGAGCATCTGTGAAAAGCCAGCGAAAGGATTATTCAGAGGTGGGATGGTGAGGGTTATATGGTGGGGGTTGCTGAAGGAGCTCTTTTTTCCACACCACAGACAACAGGCTTTATGGGTGCTCTGACCTGCACTGCTGCTCACCACTGTGTTTGACTTTGCATCGCTGGCTGCTTTTTATTTGCTTGTTCACTTTTTACTGGGAAGAAGTCGAAAGTAACAGAAGCCCAGTGATCAGTCTGCAAATGTGATTCCCATCTCCCTTTGTGACATTCAGGGTGCAAGCCCTGCATACAAATCATTACTACTTATTTTTGCTTCTGCAGATGTGATTTTATTAGATGAAAGGTGTAACAAGAAGCCCAGCATAGGCAGGAGCCCTTTTGCCAAATAGCTCTGTGTGTTTAGCTCTGTGACTGCTCTCCAGCAGAGCTGGGAAACCATGCAAAGATATTGATAATTGATTCTGTTTTATATAAGTTAAAAACTAGCTTTTCCCTCCTAGTGTGAAGGTAATGGGTTTTGTCTGTAGAAAGATAATAATCCTATGAACCATTTCTACGCCCTCTACTAAAGAATAGTACAGCTTGCACTTGAACGTAATGCCCGTGTCAGCTCAGCTTTTTAAACATTCATCTTAAAAGAGTCTTCAAGGACTGGAAAGAGATCTTCCCCAGACACCAAGCTAAGTTTGAGGAACTTAAAAAGTTAAGAAGATCCTGTCAATTAATGTGTTTATTCTCATACGCCTACTCTGGAAAAAAACATCTTCAGACATGAAAGCTGTTTTCTTTCAATTAAAAAGTTGTCATTGCATTTAGTTTTCATAGATAATGAAGATGGGATTTTTTTTTTCTCCCCTTTACTGTACTGGGGGATAAATGCATCTTTTTTACTTCTTATGTTTTTCCTCAGCATAATCTTCATTTATTTCATGAACCAAAAAAAAAAAAAGCAAAGAGGGAGGAAGAGAGCTAAATTGAAACCTTGTCTCCAAATCTGCATGCAGGAGGTGACTTGATTTAGAAGCTTTAGGTAATTTCTTTTTTGTTCACACTCCTTCAGTTGAAAGGCTTCCACAAACAGTGCTACAGCACAGAAGGGAGGAGATGGAGAAATTTATCAAGCTATTTATCAAATTATTTTCACAGTCTGTCAAAGTCATAAGCATGGTGGAAAAGAAACATAAAAGAGAGTGTTCAAACAGAGGAGCATGTCTGAGTGAGCAGCCGGACTGCAGCACAACCAGAGACCTGGGGACTGCTCTTGGCTGTGGCTGCATCTGCCCTCAGACCCAGCCCTGGCACTTGTGGTGTTAAATCCTGGCTTGACGGGTTATGGACTGAGAAAATGAAATAGAAAACATCAGAACTGGCCTAGAGGAATGTGTCCCTGCCCATGGCAGGGCGATGGAACCAGAGGATCTTTAAGGTCCCTTCCAAAACAAACCATTCTACGGTTCTGTGACTCTGTGGTCACTGAGCAGAGGGAGAGGGCACAGAGAGGGGGGCAGACATCCCCTCTCTGAGTCTCTCTGGGATTTACAGCTGGGGATGGTGTTGAATCTGAATGGTGCCCATCCTCGGGCGGGGAGTGAATCGTGTCCTGGGACGGGACCGCGCACTTTGGAGAGATCAGCCTTGGGATGTGCATCCTTGGTGGCAAAGCAGAGCGAAAAATAAACAAAAAAACAACTGAGATTGAAGGAACCAGTCTAGTAAGAAATCTTTAATTTCTAATGAGCTTTAAAGTATTTGAGAGAGTTGATTTTCTTTTTTTAACAAACCAGTTCAAGTACATGCCTTCAGATTATAAAAGTACCTGAAATTGCCTAGAATATCAGCATGCATAGCTTGTTAATATTTACATATATTTACATGGGAAAACAAGAGAAAGATCTACAGTTATTTACAGTCTACATAGGAGAAGAGAAAGGCAGCATAATTGTATTTCCTAAAATACAGTAGTTGAATAGTCAGCACATGCATATTAAGATATATTTGCATGATAGAACGCAAATGTTTTAAGACATACCTTTTTAACTCCCTATGCTAAGGTATAGCATAATAAAGGTAATTTTTTTTGTGTTTTGTTTCTAGTCTATTTGCATCAATTGCTTTAAAATGTTCACTAACACAGCGGCGGCATTATTTACCCTGGCAATTAAAGCAACAGTACACACGATAATTTCCTACTAACTAGCAACAAGCTGCTGGTGAATGAAATATCTATTGTTTCTCATTATCCATCGACCAACATACAGGGATCTCTCCTTGTAAAGGCAGTGCCTAAGCTATCACCATTAATTATAGAAGTAATATAAATGAGACTCTACAGTATGTACTAAATGAAATATTAACAAGACCAGTGTCTTTGAGCCTGAAAGATGCACTAACAGGGCACACTTTACAGCAGGCTATCTATGAAAATCACACATACATAATACAGGAGTGCCTGGCTTACAGCTCTAAGCCTAGACTTTAGAGGCCTGTTTGCTAGATCTGTATTATTGCAAAATACATTCCCTTAATTAGTTTCTGGAAGACAGAGTTAGCAGTTACTTTCTTACCATGATACTTCCCCATCATAACACCCTGTGGTTTTCCAATGCTTTGTGTTATTGAACTGTGTGTGTCTGTGTGTGTATGTGCATATGTGTGTATGTATCAACAGATGAAAAAGTCTTTTTCTTTAAAACCTAAACAAACAGCTCATTCAATATCCATCCCAAAAGGTCACTTCCTTAAAACGCTTTGTGTTGTGTGGCTTTTTTTTTCTTTTCACTCACGTCTGAAATAAAAATCAGTCTAAAAAATTATCTGTGCAATGAAAGAAGAAGCCAAATGTCAGCATTGCGATGACATTCCTTGCAATACTGCATATGAAAAAGTCTAAATTTGGACTCGTAATAGTATTAAAAAGCTATATAAATATATACAGCATATACAGTACTGTATGTATACATACATTTATATAAAGTATATATATAATTAAAGTACAGCAAAAACATAAAACCTTTCAATTCAGCATAAGTTAATAACAGAAGTGATTTCACTGAACTCTCATCTGTGTATGCCCAAACACCAGCCAGACCAGTTCTGATGATTTATTTGCAGCAGTGTATCTAATCCCTCTTTTTTGGCAGGATATGTTTATTGTCAACAACCTGTTTGCTCAACTCTTTAAATCACCCTTGCCAGGAAGAATCCACCTTTAGCTGGCAGGTTATGTGTCCCGGGAGGATTTCCAGTCCTCCACAGGATTTCCATTTTGACTGTGGCCAGCGAGTTGTGATAGGAGTCGTGTTTGTATAAATGTGCATCAGCAGGTGAGCTGCCCTGGGAGCTCAGGTGTGGGCAGCCCCCAGCAGTGCTGGGGTGCCCAGGGACTGTCCCTGACCTGCTCTTTGCTTCTCACTCCACTTCCAGTGCTGGCACATGGGGCAGGGGGCAGGAATGGACTGCAGCATCATTGCCTCAGCCTGATCTCACCCTCACCCCGTTACACTCTGAAATGACAATCGATAATTTTCCTCAGGGATTTTTACCAAATCTAGAAACAAGCAGAATGATGCTGCATTGCTCTGCTGCTCCATACCAGCCTGTGAGAAGAAAAGATCATAGACATTTGCATGCAGTGTTCAAAATTGCCATTTCAGTGGAGCAGTGATGTCTTAAAAGTGTAAATCAGGTGTGAACAGGGGTTCAGTGGGCAGGAGAAGGAATTGCAGCACTGATGTGCCTGGAAATGTGGTGTGGATAAAGAGGCCTGTGAGGAGTGCTGCTGCTCCTGCCCTGAAATGCTGATGGAGCACGGAAAGCCACAGGCTTCCTTACAGTTTTTGAAGCTTAAGATGGCTCTGTGTCAGCCTGGAAACATTTTTCAGAAGCTGATTGTGGACTTTAATAAGATTCTGGAAAAGAAAGAAATACGGTGATGCCTGTGGGAACCGGCTCCCTTCCAGGTGCTGTGGCAAAAGCATTTAAGTTGCACAATCTGGTGTTGTCTTAACCACGGTGTGGTTTTAGCTGAGATATCTGTGAGGGGCTGGCAGATACAATACCAGACCTCTGGGAAATATGTGCCCTTCTGAAAGACAGCTGTGGAGCTGTGGGATATCCTGAGGCAGCTCAGATGTCTCAGGATCCATGTTAGGCAGCTGAATCCCACCCCTGGTATGCCACAATGGCTCTGCCTAGCATATGCAAAGGGTGGGAGACATGAATGCATGGATCACCCTTTCAGGGACGGTTTCCCTCTAAAGCATCCATTTTTTAATAACTCACTGTTGTTTTGGCTAGTAAGTGTTTACCAAATTCTCTGTGAGCTGGGCAAAAAAACTGGATGAGAGAGGGAAGACACTAGAACAGGACCCAGAGTAGCAGACAGCTTCCCAGGTTAAAGAATTAAGTGTATACAATAGAGAAAAATAGCCATGATTTAAAAAGATAATTACATTTTTGTCAGCTCTTTTGCCAACCTTCTTCTACATCTTCTACACATTTTAACAATGGTTTATAATATCAAACTTTATACTTACACAGTGCTTTTCCAAATTAAGTGTGAAAGCACTCCATAAATCTGAACGACTCCTCACAACAGCCCTGTGAGGTGGGTAAGTAAGAGTACTCCTACTTTTATAGCTGGGAAAAGTGAGGTACATGGAGTTGAAGTGACTTGTCCAAGCTCACTGGGGAAGGAAAAGTCGGGAAGAGGAAAACAACCCAGTTCTCCTGACTCGATGTCCTGTATTGTGTTTTTTTTCTCCTGATTGCAGACAATCTGTTTGATAGCGGATGTTGGAGGTTGGGAGTTTTCGAGTGCTATGACTGCTGCAATTGAGAACATACGGGGGTTGCATAACACAAACAACATAGTGCATTATCAAAATACATTTATTACAATGGACACGATTTCTTTTGCAAAGTTAAAACCCAGAATGTAAGTTAAATATAGCTGCATATACTGAATAGTTGAAATAATCACTAGGTCTTAGTGCCTCAGCAGTTGAAAACAAATCCTCTTTCGTGAGCCACTGCAGTTTCCTTACTCAAAGAACATAGCACACTTATCTCCTATAATGTATGTAAAGAATACTGTAAATGTGTAAGGGTCTTAATGACACTAAGAAAAGTTACAGCTTGAAACCAACTATGCTTTGCAAGTAGAGAAGCTGATGGAGTTCTGAGTCTTTGTGGCTGGGAATTAGTTGAAAAAGGAATACATCAGAGGGAAGAAAGCAGACCTTATAGATTTTGGTTTATCCGTTGTATTATCTTCTAAGAGATGCTTTGCTGGTTTAATTGTGGTGATGGGGGAAGGGGAGGTGGTTGAGAACCTCTGGTTTAGATGTGGTTCAGTGAGACCTTTGAAAAGACTGTAAGTACAGTGTCAGTTCAGGTCATGTTTTCCTGCTGGCACTTCGGTGGAAACAGGACCTGAAGTCAACTGAGCCCAATTTGGGGTTTAGATCATATTTGGCAGCTCCAAAGTTTTATTTTTTTAGCTGCAGATATGATTTCAGTTTCACGCTCTCCCAAAATAGCAAAGGCAGGTCTCAATTTTATATTTTCTTGCTGAAAAAGCAATCAAGGAATCCTGTTTTCTTACAGGACATTAATACATACATATTCTGAGTGTTATTCATAAGATAACTGTGCATCTGGGATTGCTCTGAGCAAGAGGACTGCAGCAGGGACTGAACAGTTCTCCTGTTTTCTCACAAATGAGACTAAAACTTGTTCACTGCATTGTGGGAGAAGTGGCTGTTCCTCAGAGCTCTGAGTTATCTGGGTAGGAGAAGGAGCAGAGTAACACCTGGCATGGAGAATCAGCTCCCTCAGCTACAACTGGCCTCAGCCATGGGTGGTACCACCAACCAACTCTGAAGATTGCTCCTAGAAACCCTTCAGGTACTGAGCGATCCTGGAGGTTGAATGAGGACATGAGCATTTTAGACATGCTAGGGTTTTTCAGAAGAGGCCATTGTGCTGCACATTGTTCACAAGGACTTAGGCTTGATAGGAAAAAACCTACCAATTCAATTACAGAGAAAGGAGTAGATGCAGTTTGAGAAAACTCTGCACCTCAATCCCAGCCGGGGTTTGCTAGCAATACCAGAAGGAGACAAGTCCATTCTGAGAGCAGTTTTCTCCCCGCTGCCCCCAGGCAGCACAGACCCTGCAGTGCCCACCCCGAGCAGCAGCATCAGGCTCCCAACAAGCCCTGGAGCACATCCTCAGCCCCTGCTCCAATCTGTGGAGCCCCTGAGAAGGCAGCAAACCTGTACTAATTCCCCCCAGGTGGAGATGAGGCTCGAGGAATGGAAAGCTGCAGCTGTCACTTCAGGGTTTGGTTTGGATAATTTGGAACCGATCATTGTGGAAGCAGATTCTGTATCATTTTGTTTGTTATTCCAAGGAGATTTTATATTTTGCATCAAATCAGGAAATGGCCACTGCTGAAGCCAGCTGGTGAAGGGTTTTTCCCCCTAACAGAATGAACTCTTCAGGGTGTTTATCAGAGGCACAGAGCAGGTATGGGACACCCCGCTGGTTTCATATCTGGAATATGTTCCTGCTGCCTTGGTCGCTAGGTTAGGTCAGTGGTTGGAGTCGTTGATCTTCCCCAACCTTAATGATTCTGTGATTCTGCCTCATCTTCACACTGCTGTGTAAGGAGTTATTCGGCTGTAAATGGTATGCTCACAGTGCCTTTGTGTGGATCTCTGGATATTTTACTGTTCGGGATGTGCTGGCTTTGTCTAATAGCCCTGATATGAATAACAGGAACAGCCTGAAGAGTTTTAAGGACTTGCCTTTTTATTTCACTTGAGCTGCTTGCTTTGAATCTGGCCCTTGTCACAAATACTCTCCTCTCATGTCATTTTGAATTCACCTCTTTCCACTGGCCATCTTTTAAAATGCTCCGTGCTGAACTTAACCTCAGGCTACCAAGATAACTGGCCTTTATCCTTAATTTTTCATAAGAAAATAAACCCCTCCTTTTCAAATAAGCTGATCCCATCTCCCTGGCAGACAATGTTGAGTGCTGTGTGCTCTTAACAGAGTTTAGAGTGGATCCTATTCATTCCTAGTTGATAAATATACAGATAAGTTATGGCTTTGTTTCTATTATTTATATGCTTGGAATGTAAACTTGCTTCAGAACAAAAGCCTAATTTTAGAAAATAAACATGCATTTGAAAGTAGACAAATCTAAAAACTAAACATTAACTGTATAATATGTTTTCTTATCAGGAACATAAATGGTATCTCAGAATACTAAAGGATGCATTACATATATTAATGAGGGTTTTACCATGTACTGTATCTCAAGAACCCTTTTTCTTTTACTGTTAGGATATTCAATATTAATTCACATTCAGAGCCATCAGTTACAAATTGACTGGTAGCAGTTATGAAATAAATGCCTGTGAACTAGTAGCTACTTAGTATTTTCAACTCAACAAAGGATTTTAGAAGGATGGATAATTTAGATCTTTGAGCCTCAACTATAAATAAACAGCAACTGCTGTATAAATCCCACCCTGCTGCAGAGGAAGATTGTATTACAAAACTGACAAATGATTTGCGGAAGAGAATGATGAACCCTTATTACTAAGACACTCTTCAACTTAATCCAAAACAAGATTCCCGGGTAATTTTACGTGCGCGGGGAAGATTGATAGCGTGGTGCTTGCCCAGCAGCTTTCAAATGTTTGACTGGATCGGAAATGGCATTGAGGCATGATTAAAGATTCAGTTGGGCTTCTCACAAATTCTTTATCCTGTGTATTCATTATTGCAACCCACTGCCATTGTTGCAGGTTGAAGAAGGCTGACCCCAGCTCTGGTGATTAGCACCCTGTACGACTGAGGGACCTATGGAAAAAAATGTTTAGGTTGCCCGACGCTTTTAGCATTGTTTATCAGCTGCAGTTGTTGGGAGGGGGGGCCTTAATCACAATGGATCAGGCAGAGTCTGTGACAACTGACAAGCTCATTGTTTAAGACATTTTTTAACGAAGTTGTTAACATTAATTCTTTTATAAAGTACTCTAATCTTCTTCAAATTATGTTCCGACATGGCACAAACCGCTTGGCATTGAAAGTCATTCAACAGTGATTAAAGTGCTCTTTTTATTGGTTTAAGAATGTTTCATCTTGTATCAGCAGTATGGAATTGTTTACTAATTAGATTCCCTAACATCCTCCGCTGTTGTATGCTGATGATATGTGAACAGGAAAGCTGATGAGCAAAAAATTAAAACTTGTTACTAAACTGTCATAAGGCCCAGCGTATAAAGATGTCATTCAAAGGACTGTGTTCATGGGGGATAAACGATGTTTGCTGAGAAACAGAGCAGGGTCTGGCTAGCAGTGACGCAGTCTGCACTTATCTGCAGCTCTGGCTCTTCACAGAGCTTTGTGGGGTTGGAGCTGGAGATGCAAAGGAGGGCTTTGTCCCTTGGGGACCTTCCCATTCAGAAGGGCATACAGGGGCTTTTGGGCATCCCACTTTGGGCAGGAGGTTGGGCTGGAGAGCTCTTGATATCCCTCCCAACCCAAAGTGGGATTTGATTCCCGTGATGCTCACTCCCCTCTGTCCTTGGACAAGTCACTTGGGCAGATCCTCAAGCGCCTGAATGTAACAAGCTCACAGTCACCAAAGGAAATTAGTGCTTAAATGGCTCCGAGAATCTGGGATTTACCTCCTGTTACCTAGTTTTGCTGTCTGAAGAATTCTCCTAGGCTTGATGAGCTCATGTTTGTCCATTATTGTGAGATACTAAAGCTTTACCCTCTGCCAACGAAGGGATAAATATGCCTGCATTTCTCTTAAGTAATAAGAAAGGTACTTTTCTTTCAATGATAGAACCATTGAATTTTCTTCTTCCAAAACAGCCAACATGATTGAAATGTTTAGAAAGAAGTAAGGATACATACAGCCAAAAAGCAAATGGCACGTTGCTTACATCCAGTTCTCAGCAAAACACTGGAGGCATCGCAAGATAAAGTGCTTTGGGCTTGCAGCCACATAATCTTTTATCGCTTAAAGTAAATATCCTATGCTCACACAGGGAAAACCGTTCTCTTCTTCTGGAGTCTAGCTTGTGTCGGTGCTCAAGGTACAAAGCACTGCTGTTGTGCTCTGGGATGTTTTTCTGCCTGCCGGGAATTTTGTTTAAATGTCGTCAAATTCGACTCGTTTGAAAAGATAAATTATTGTTTGGGTTGGATTTTAAACTGGCTCTGATAAACTTCCATTTTATGAATTAGCTGAATTCTATTAGAGATAGCCTGAGTTTAGCTTGGCTGGACGGATGCTTTTCAGCAATAGCTTGAGGGCTCTCGCTCTGCATTGAGCAATTTAGTTTAATTTTACCTTTCTAATGAAAGTCCAGTCGAATTGTTTGCAAAAATCTAATAATACTCTTTCGGGGCTTTGAGACATTCTAAACAGCTGAATACAGTGATCATACCTGTACTGTGGAGCTTTATAGGATAGTTGAAATGAGCATAGAAATTTTATTGATCTCTATTAATATTATTTTTAGTAGAACTCTCTTCCATTTCTGCTACCACCTTTAAGATACTTTCTCTTTTTTTAAAAAAGATACTGGTTTAATAAGAGGATTACTATGTATTATACTAACTTTAAAAATATTTTGGTCTGTTGATAAATATATGCCTTTCAAAATACTTAATACAGACAGTTTTGGTTTACCTTGTGATGGGAGATCATTTCTAAGCTGTGGAGTCATCATTATCAGTTTAATCCCATCTGCTGAGGAAAATGCATGTCTTGCAAACAAATATGCGCTTCTTTGCTGCTGCAAAGTTGAGATGCCTCAAATAAGGAGAATTGGGGCTTTTAAAACTGCTTCCTGTCCTTGGAGGATGAGAATGCAAAGTAGAGGTCTTCTGCAGGTTGACCCCCTAGCAGCACCCTGAGTTTCCTTGGTTGTGACAATGAAAGGCCAAAAAAAAAAGAAGTGGAGGAAAATCACAAGAGATTGAAGCCTATTCTCTTTTCCCATTAAATTATCTTAATGCGGCAACAACTAATTTCTCTTCATTTACTTTTTCAATTGCACTTGGCAGCCTCTTTATTCTGATTCCTATCAGCTCATAATTAGTTACCACAGAAAGGACTAAGATGTACATAAATAATCATAAGATGCCAGATAAACTCTATCGGTTTTAAATTAGTGTTGTGTTTTGCTAATGCGCTCTCACCTATTATTTTTAATTATAGTTTACAAAGCAAAAGAGCTTCTTGCCCTCTCTCCAGCTGTTCTGGCACTGTGCTTTCAGTCTGTGCCAGGGAATAGCCCATCACCTGTGCCAGGGTGCCTGCCCCAACCCTGTGGCCTCCATCTGCAGGTTTCTGTTGGGAAAATTCAGAGAAACCCATTCTTCCTGTTCGAACATAAGTTCACTTGGTATTTAAATTTTAAAAAGAAAGGGAAAGGGAAAAAAAAAGAGAAAGCAAGAAAAATTTAAAAAATCCCTTCTGATCCACAAAACCCTCTAATCTACCCACTCCATTTCTTAAAGCATTATTAGACATGAGAAAAGGTTGTTACAGAGCAGAACTGCCCTGGAAAGCCTCGTGTCTGTGCAGAAGCAGCCCCTCTCTGCCGCAGCAAACGCTCTCACACGGCAGCAGTGACAACAGCCATGGGGAGACGGCTGATCCAAGATCCATGGGCAGCTTTGGCACCAGTCCCGACTGCACTTTACATGATAGCTCTTAATTGGAGTGCCCAGGTTAATTTTGCACAAGAGGCTTAGAAAACCCAAACAAACCAAATCCATCCATCAGGCTGAGTGCGGGCCGGGACTGGGCAGTGGGAGTGCCCAGGCGTAGGGTCAGGTGTTTCTGTGATGCAAAGGGAAGCTTTGAGGTGCTGCTTTTACACCTGGCCCAACTGTTCTGGTGTCAAACACCACCTGGGCAGCCCCTGCCCCTGCCACCAATCCAGGCTTTTACCGAAAAGGGGCAAAAAACCTGAGCTTGGGGCTGTGTTTCAGGATTCTCTTTTGCTTTTCTTTTGCTCTAAGAGGGAAGGAAAAGAAAAAAGTCCTCATTGAAGTGGTTTGCAAATAAACATCCAGGAGGCAGGCAGTGCCTTCAGCAAGGCTGCAGCCTTGTCACCAGGCAGGCTGCCCTGCCACCATGAGACACAGCTTCAGAGCTCTGCGGTCGGAATTACGATAATAAAATATCTCTCTATATATTTATACAGTTTTGCTTATTTTCTCTCTCTCTCTCTCGCTTTTTTTTTTTTTTTT
>VYZT01018167.1:0-32952 GCA_013400735.1 Pomatostomus ruficeps | reverse complement strand
TTTTTTTTATATATATATTCCAGCAACAAGGAGCTGCCACGACTGTGTACTGTGCCACGGCGGCGGAGCTGGAGGGCCTGGGCGGGATGTACTTCAACAACTGCTGCCGCTGCCTGCCCTCGCAGGAGGCACAGGGCGCTGCCACCGCCGCCGCCCTCTGGGAGCTGAGCGAGAGGCTGATCCAAGAACGACTTGGCAGGCAGGCCAAATAGCAGGGAGCTCCTGGAAGGATCAAAACACACGAGTGTGTGCACGCTCGAAAACTGCCAACACTGGAACCTGTCCAATCTTATCATCTAGAGGGTTTCCATGTACCTCAGATACAGATTAACCAGTGTTAAATGAAATAATAGCAGTCACAACATAGCAAAAAATGTTAAGTACTAATGGGAGATGGGGAATACTGCGGGTTAAAGGGACAATGCGGCTTCCTGGGGCTTAGTTAGTCTCGGTTCTCTTTCTTTTGATTATAGCCTGTTCAAAGTGTAACCCAAGGAGGCATCTTTTGTCTTATTTCAGAAAAGCAATGCTGCAGATAATTTCTGTTGTTTTGATTAATGGGTAGGTAGGTAGCCCAATATGGGATTTCCTCCTTATTTTGATAATTACTGTCTGTTGGGCTTTAGGTATTGATTGGGAGATGGTAGTTGTGTTGATTCTTTTTCCCTACAAGGATTTTATTGGGTGTGGCAAATCAAAAGATTATTGAGGGAAGAAATCTTTTCTGCCCTTGACTGTTGGCTGCAAATACATCTGCGCTGCCTAGAAAAAGAAGGTGCAGGAAGACATCTGAACAGTAATGGTAAAGTCACAGCTAATTAAATATTTCTGGTTTTTTTCTTAAAAGATTACAATAAAAGATATGTTGTAAACCATTCCCTAAGTACTGTCGAGTTAGCAAAGATGATGATGTCTCCTTAAGAACACACAGAGTGTAATCAGGGGTTTAAATGGTATTTCCATCCATTTCTCAGTTCACAGTTTTAAGGAGTTTTTTTTTTTCCTTGAAAGTTCACAGTTTCTCAGTTCTCCTGATACTGTGTCCCATTCCAAATCTGTCTTTTCTTTCTTTCCATTTAAATTCAATAAAACAACATGCTTGCTTGAATATTGTCACCTGAAGAGAAAGTTTGTCTCATTTCTGCAAATGTCTTAGTTCCATTTTTTTTTTTAGAAAAGAAAACTTGAGGAAAAATAAAGAACTTCTTGTTGATGCCAAGAAAACGCTGTTTTTTTCTTGTTTCTTTCTGAGTTCATTTTTTGTATTTTGTGCTTTGTAGCTGTCTTCGTGCCAGAAGGTTGTTCTAAGCCATCCTCAGTCCAGCATCACATTTTCTGTAGACAGAATATAAACAAATAAATAGAAGGACACATTGTTAATAGAAGTTTATTTGATCCCCTCATTATTTATGCTTTACTGTTAACAATCTGCCTTCCATGATTTTTCTTGTCTGCAATCACAGTGCATGGATTCGTTGTTAAACAGGAGTTAAAGTCAAGGCTTCTGCCCAAGCGCAGCCTCGGCTGCTCCCTCCTTGTCTGTTCCTTACCTGATGCCACGGGCTTCCCTAAAGCAGCAGTAAAGAATATATGGCTTTTTTTATCCCTGCTGTGCCACCTCTGTAGCAACAGCTTCAGGAGAGAACAGATCCTGCCCACTCATCTTCCTCGACTCTCTGCAGCCCCTTCCCCAAGGGCAGCACATCCTGCACTGAAACATTTGGTGGAATAAAGGAATAAAAGGGGCTATTCCAGAAAGAACAACACCTCTTTTCAGCCTCTTTCAGAGTAAAAAAAAAAAAAAAGGTCTTTCTTGTCTCCTAGAAGTTTTCTCCAGTCTGTGCTACACAGACCAGATGCTGGTGTAGTGCAATGTCTGAAAATTCATGGCATGGGTTGAAGGGTTTGCAAGTGGAGGCGATGGTTACAGCCAAATTCCTTCTATTGTCTGGAGTTTATCTGGGAAGGAAAAGTGATTAACTTCTGTCACCTGTGCTACAGCCTTCACACAGGCATTATTTTTCCCTTCCACAGCCAGACAATTACTCTGGTGTAACACAGGCGGTGTCCGACCGCAGAGCTTTGCACGGAACCTGGCATGGCTGGGTTCAGGAGAGGCAGTAATTAAGTGATGCTGGGAGCTCTGCACTCCCCCAAAGGCCTGGGCCTTATGCTCCATTTAGGCAAACATTAATAACTGATAATGAACCCCCTGTCATTCCTTATTGCTGAAATATTGCCCGCTTTTATGAGAATCCAGTACTCAGGGCTATTGCCTGCCTTTCTTCAAAGCATATCTGTGTGGTTTTCCTCTGCACCCCACTCTCTGTGTCAGTGGTACAAGGTAAGAGCACTTTTAATCTTGGCACAGTTTTAGTTTTGCACTAGTATGAAGTAAGCTAACCCCTAACTTCACTGAGCTGTTTGGGTTCCTCTGGTTCTTATTTCTGGTTATTATTTATTGACATCAGTGTATTCCCCTGTCTAGAATTTCACTGTCATAATTTTCTCCAATGCAGAGAAAAGTACTTGCTCCCTATTTCTTTCTTTCTTACTTTTTATTTCACTCTGTCATTCTCTGTTTCTCTTTTTTCCTCTCCTTCATTTTTTTCTCTCTCCATTTTCCTTCTTCCACTTTCTGTTCTCCTGTCTCTCACTGTCCTGTGTTGAGATAGCCAGTATAAAAACAGGCTTTTTCCAAATGAAAAAACAAGACACCAAGCTGTAGAGCACTCGCTTCTATTAGAAACACTTGTGAAAATAATTTTTCTTGCAATCTTAGTTTGGTTTCAGCACTGGAGGGATGTGCAGGGAGCATTAAAAAAGGAAAAGCTATTGAAAAGAAACAGACTCCAAACCCTCCATTTTAATATCCTAGATGTGCCTAAGTCATTGGCTTTCAAATATATTTTGGTGTAAAATTTGGCACATTTACAGCCGGTCAGATTTATTTATTTGACTGGCTTACATTTTTCCAGTTGATTTACCTGAGGCAATGTCTGTGTGAATTACTCCACAATGCATTGACTCCAGTGTTCATTAAAGGTAGTTAAGTGATCCTGTGTCTAATATTAACGCAAACCCCATTAACCTTAACTAGTATCATATCAGCAAAACAAAAAGAACTGAATAAAGCAAAATAGATCGGGTATTTATAGTTCTTGGAAAAGATCCAGCAAATTCACATCAAGCTCTTAATAGTCCTAATAAGCACTTGCTAGCTGTCCCCATAAAAAGGGAGGAGGCTGGGTTGGGGCTGAGTCTGATGCAGGCTCAGGCCCCACAGGATTTGGGCAGGGGAGGTGCTGGCAGGCGATGCACGGAGCGTTTCCCACCCACGCTCTGCAGGGCGTTGCTCGACCCTTCCCCCTGCTTTCCTTCCAAAGTCAACACTTCCCATTTTAATGGGGATTTTTTGACCCTGTATTGGTGCCCTGTATCTTCAAGCCCGTGCAGGTGCGTGAGCAAACTCCCTTGCTGGGATTGAAGAGCCAGAAGCTTTCAGGGGCATGGAGGTGCTTTTTCAATCAGTGGCGACTTCCACTGCTGCCCATTGTTCTGCCCAGGCAGTCACTGACTGCTGGGACCTCTACTTGCCAAATCAGGTAGAGGCGGACCAGCAGAAACCCAGGCCAAATCCTGACTTATTTTATTTTTTCCTTCCTGCTTTTTCTTTTGACGTCTGGAAGACAAATCCCAGATATTCTCAGACCAGGTAGAGCTTTTTATTAGAGAAGCCTTTCCAGCAACCCTGCAATAATTTGACTTATATCAAGGTTGAATAACTCCTTGTCAGGTGTTAAGCTCATGACCTTTCAAGCCAAACACACTTATACTAACCAGTTTACCATTGGAATGATCAATATCTTGTAAGTGAGAAAGTCTAGACAGATCTTATTTTGTCCTTTGGTATCACTTGTGGCTTTGGAATTGATCATTATATGTGGCTGGGGAAAAATTGCCTATACATTTCATGCTCTGTATTTATCTTGACAAGGTTCTCTAGGATTATATTTTCATAATCTGAATGGCAGTGGAACAGCTGCTCAGGCTGTGCAAGCCCTTCTTATCAGGCTGAATTTAAGCTACGGTAATTACTCTTTCTCCTTATGTATTTCTTTTTTAAACAAGCGTGTACTATACATTAAAATGTATGGTTGGGGCGGCAGGGGGCATGCGGAGAAGCTTGCAAAATGCTGCTAAAGTGTATTTCCTTCCACACAGTGGCTGATGTAGGTTTGTATTTTATTCTAAATATAAGCCCATGTCTGAGCACGAGTGGGCTCTGAAGCAGGGTCCCAGCCTACACAGGGAAAATGTTGTTTTATTAACAAATCTTTTAGAATCACCATTCCCTGAGACTGGAGGCACTTTAGGAAGGCTGGAAGAGCCATTGGTAATATCCAGGAGTAAACACACGGCTGACTGAAGCCTTCGAGTGGTCCCTTTGCAGAGAGAGTCCTTGGTGAAACCCATGCCCAGGGACGCAGCTGAGCCGTCCCCAGGGGCACAGCCCCAGACAGGGACCTGCACAGGCTTGGGAGGTGCCGGAATGACACGGTGATGGAAGCACTGAAATACAGCAGACAGATGGGTGCCTGTTTGCTGGTGCCCTTCACCGTGGGACAGAGGAAACGGGAAAATAGAGAGGCATCTTGGAGAGAAAGACTGTGTTGCTTTTCTTTTGAGTTGGTTTTGGTTTTTTCCTATGCTGCTAACTATGTTATTTACTAGATGCCTTTTCTGGGCTGTGCTTTTTCTTCTCTCCCCCACCCCTGTTGCGTTTGCAGAGTACTTTCCAAGGGGTGTTTTGTGAATTAGCTTCATGCTTTAAAAGAGAAGATTGCTCTGGCAGAGAACAGCATAGTTGTAAAAGTGTCAAGGTGTTATGAATGTCCTGATGATAGAGCCCAGTTGTTATCTGCTGGGTAGTGAGGGAGGATAGCTAATGATGTGCAGCATGTAAACCGTTTGTTGCTCTAATCCATCTGTGTGGAGAGGAGTGAAAAAGAGGGGCGAAATCCTGGGAAAATTACTTGGACAGCTGGAGATAAAGTGTGTACTGATGGAGTCATCCAGAGGTAGCTGTCAACATGAGCTGTGTTTGCATATAATCCAAGCGATGCACAATGATTCCTTTTGGTACTTTTTTTTTTATGGGGGTTCATGTGTCTGTGCACAGACCTTAATTACTATCCAGTATCTCTTACCAACTGGGCTCCAGTTTTAAGTGAGGAATGTGATTTTAATCAATTCGTGGCTGGGTGGTGGAGAGAAGTACTACAAACAGACCAAAGCAAGACATATGGATCCCTTTGGAGGACCTGAATTAAATGAGAAGCAGTCATTTTATTAATTCTGCTGTGTTTTATAGACCTTTTATATGGAACATTACCCATACAACTTCACTAGCTAATTAAAAAGGGCTCTTATCAATTTGCTGGGCAGTTGCTTATGCAGGGGGGGAAAAGAAAGAAAGGAAGAAATAATATTTTTTTTTTGAGTCCCAGAAAATCATCAACCTTAAGGGGGTACAGAACAGATCACCAAATGCCTGGTGAGACTATTTTGACTGCTTATCTTCTAAAAGAACTGTTGTAAAAACTGAGCATTACACAATGATCTGCACCATGCGTGCTGTTCATGTGGAAACCTTACACAGGTCTGGTGCAGTGCCCGCAGATATGTGAGCACAGGCTAAACTAGGGGCCTTGTACACTGGATTTCTATGATCCCTCCTGGCAAAGAAGGCACCCTTTTGCTTGGGCTGGTGTTAGCCTTTAGCAGCAGCAAGGAGTCTGAGTGGCTTTGTAATGTTCTTAGCCAGGGTTGGGGAGTGCGTGTGATGCTGGCGGGTGTGGAACGTGTGAGCTTTTAGCAAAGGGAGGAGAGAGAGAAGTGAGAGCACGGGAGCCACGCTGGTCCCGACTGATCATCACATCAACACAGAACTGATGGCTTTAAATGGACTTTGCCTTCTGCAGGCAGCCTGAGAGGAAGGGCAGGGGCACGGGGGAAGGTTATGGAAATGGGGAGTGCCTCTGAGTGCAGCCCTCTGTGCCTTGGGCTGCTGCCTGTGTGGGATGGGACGAGGCTGAAGCCGTCCCAGCACCTGAAAAGCAGTGTCACAAAAAAACAAGCAGGAGGGACAGGGACAAGAAAAGTCTTCTAAAGCCCTTGCACCTCCATAAACCCTGACTTTCTGTGGCGTATTGGATTTTACAAGCACAGAGTCTGCTGGGAGCTGTCTGCCCAGCACACAGTTAGCCGTGATTGAACACCAGCGTTTTTAGCATTTTGACTTAAACCCAGTGTAAACTTGCAAGTGAACTGCTGGCCTGGGCTGGGTCTCTGGTGGACAGCAGTCAGCCGAGCATCACAGGCCGCGCAGCCACGGCGCGCCCGGACGGTGGCTGCGGGTCACAGCTCAAAGGAAGCCTGAAATTTTGCTTCAATGGATCCTGAATTACCTCTCATCCCAGTGAAAGCTTTGCTTCTCTGCCTCTCTTTTCTCCCAGCACTGAGCCAGCGTGGCTGGAGAAGAGAAGAGACAGGGAGCCGGTACCGAGACCATCTCAAATGTACCTGGACTACAAACAAACCAGTATTTTCCTTCCAGCAAAGCTGTTCCTTTAATCTTTATGAGCAGGAGAAATTCATGCATTACAGAGGCACAAAAATGAGAAGGGAAAGGCGGGTGGGAATAGTTGCATTAGAATTAAGCCCTGTTTTTAATACGACACCTGTCAGACTTATTGTTAAAAATACGGAGAAAGGCTCCCTTCAGAAATAATAACATTGCAGCAAGGTTAGTTACACACCGTGAGTCCTGTCAGCAGCCGCAATTAGAAGTTGTTTACCACCGAGCGGAGCAGCTCGGCAGCACCGGGGCTGCACGGACCTTCCGCGCTGCTCCAGCCCCAGCCCAGGGCTCCCGATAATCCCCCCGTTCCCGCAGCCGAGACGGGAGATTCCTCCCCGCAATCACATCGCTTTCCTAATGACACTGTCGCCCAGCCAGGGATTAAGGGCTGCTGTGCAGCCCCGCTGGTGTCACCAGGTTTAGGCTGCCGAGCAATTAAAGGGTCAATTTACGGCGGGATGGTGGGTGGGGGTGAAGGGCAAGGGACCGGGGCTGTCTGGCCAGGAGAGCCCCTGATACAGCAGCGCTGTCAGAGAGCCCTGCCCTGTAGGGGCCACTGTTTCTGCCGGCTGGCCATCGAAAGCCATCCCTTGCCCACGCGATGCAGCCCCTCGGCCGCGGCCACCCGGGGAAATCCCCTCCGCGGCCGCCGCCGACTGCGCGGCTTGCGAGGCTCCGGCACCGCCACTGAACCCAGACCGCAGAATTAATTCCATTTATGCCTTCAGCCAGATTTCAAAGCAAGGCTCTGGAGACGCAGGAGAAATTAATTTATTAAAAAGCAATAGCTTGATAATGCACATGATGATAGAATAAATGAATCTGTTCAATATCTTATAAAACAGTTGGCAATCACATAATAGAGCATTCATTGTCAATTTAGTAGCTTGTCTCATTATACTCTGCAAATAGTAGTAAAATGGTGTATTATTCATGAACCAACATGCTTTAATTACTTTTAGTGCACATTTATTTTTTCAAATGTAATATGAGTTAGATTCAGCCATAACTGTAACTCAGCTGATGAATCTTGAAGCAGTAACACAAACTGGAAATTTTATGAGCACAAGAATCAGTTTCTGGGAAGTTTGTAGCATTTCTATAAGCTATGAAAGCAGTCCTAAAATGTCAAGCTCAGATGTTGTCCCAAATTTGGATCATAGCTGATAATACTTTAAAAAATACAGTATTATTAATTGATAATGTAATCAGATGTCATTTCAAGTTTCATCATTTGCTAGGGTTGTTGGGTTTTTGTGTGTGTGGTTTTGAGTTTTTTTACCTGCCGTAAAGCAAACCCCTATTTCCAATACAGTTTATTTGTTGGCTTTACATATAGAAATTGTCTTATTACCACTCCCTCCCTCCTTGGCTTCTCACACACACTTTTCACCAGCTTAATTTGCTATGAAGGTCTCACACACATGCAGCCAAGGTCAGTGAAAGTCCACTGCTCATTTCAATTAAAATGTTTGCAAGGATTTATACGTAATAAACTGATCTTGCCTACAATAATACGTTTCCTTAAGTCAGTCTTGCTGCTACTAAGTATAATGTTGCAGCACACTGTTGATTTCTATGTACATAGAGAAAAGAGCACAGTAAAATAAGATGACTTGAAAATGCAATTAAAGTGTAAATCTTTACACCCATTAACATTTAGGGTCCATTAGATTGCTTTGTCTTTTACAATATTAAATGCTAAAATGTTTTGCTTTTATTCTGTAACAGTATATTCTAGTTCTATTTATAATACAAATGTAATTTAGCTCCTAATAAATCTTGGCTTTAATTGGTTATTAAGTATGTGCTACTATGTAATAAATTTAATCCTCAGGATTTCTTTTCCCCCCCCATTCATCTCCCTGGCTTTTTATTCTGGGGTTAGGTGCAGGGTTTGGTGCCATCATTAATATTTAGCCCACATGAGCATCTCCCCCAAGAACGTGAATTGGGGTCATTGTCCCCACTCTGAGCCCTTCAGGAGGTGCTCAGAGGTGATCGAGTGCTCTGGGTTTGAGGCTGAACTCCCACAGGGGCTCCATGTGCCCCTGCCTAAAGGGAAATGCTCCTGCACGGTGTTTGCTCTCTCTGCAGGGACTCCGGGGGTGAGGCTGCCTCTGGTGCGGGCTCTGACTCTCCCAGGCAAGAGATGGAGCTGTGGCCAGTGCTGGAGCTTTGGCCCAAATCAAGGTTGTGAAGGGTATGAATCAGGATTGAATTTCACTCTTTTGCCCTTGATGTTATCTTCTGCCTTGAAAGGTGTCCAAACTATGGCTGCACAATTATGGCTCTTTTCCTCAGGCCTCAGTAAGCACAATTTAGACTAGTTTTTATTGGTCACTGAGGATGAGTTTCTAAGGTTTTTTAGATTCAAGAACTGGGGTAATAGCATTGTGAGGGCATGGCCCAGTTTCCTTTGTAATCCTGATTTCAGTTCCCACTAGTAACCTGAAGCCATGACTGTTTAATCCTTAATTCCTGCCACAATTAACATCTCATATTCAGGAGTACTTCTCTGTGATTTGGAAGAAAATCTGTCCCCAGCTAGGTCAGCCCTAGCCGGTCTCTTTACCGAGTGGGAAGGGATCCTTTTCAGCTCGAGTCAAACACAGTAACACCTCATTTAATGGTGCAATAGAGCAGAGAATCTGTTCGCCAGCTCCGCTCCGATGCAGTAGGAATCAACATCCTCGCAATTAGAGCTAGTGAGGAATGCAGGCACACAAACTCATAAGCTACTAATGAACTATTTGAGCAATTCTACAGGTATTTATATAAGGCTGAGACAGCATCCTCCGCTGAAGAGCTCCCCCCACCTCCCACGTATTCCCAAGGAGGCTTTAACTGAAGTGAAATTTCTTTATGTAAATACAGGCAATGCAGAGGGCCCCATGTGCTCTGCCATTGCCTCTGCGCTCCTGCCTCTGGTTTGTGCTGGTGAACAGACAGGGCTGTTCTGCAGCCACTTTGCTTCATGTCAATGCCACAAAGGTCAGTCTGCTTCTCCTCACCAACATTTCCATGCTTGTGAATGCATCATCACACCATGGCAGATAACCAGAGAACAGCTCTTTTTTCATCCCTTTTCCAGCACCTTTGTACCACCCTGCCTGGTTCACACTTATTCTGGATTTTCCCACCTCCATTTGCACAACTAAAGGCTAAATCCTGTCCATTCCCATCCAGAATAATCTCAACAAGCACCTCAGCTGGGTATGACAGCCCTTTCTACCGGTCATAGCAGGCAGTTTCCAGGGCAAAGCCCTCTTCACCAGAGCCCAGGCACACATCGGGCAGTGCCCACAGGTGGTTGAGGTACAGCAGGAATCCCAAAGGCAGCGTTTCCCCTGGTCCGCCTCTGGGTCAGCAGAGCGAGGGGTAAAGACAAAGCTGGGGTTACACTCCCACTTCCCTGATGTCCCCAGATGTTCTGGGAGCAACTCTCTACGAACTATTGCCTTACTCTCATCTGTGTCTGCTCTGTACCAGGCTGGCAAAACCACCCAAAAGTTGAGACAGAGATGGTGACCTGTTTGTTGAAGTACAAAAACAGCTTAAGTGCCCAGAAACAGAGCCCAAAATGTCCCTGCCCAGACTGGTGCTCACACTTAAACCCTGAAGAGCCTATTGAAGGCACTGACCCTGCTCATCCCAGAGCTCCTGCACTGCTGGAATGAGTGACACCCCACAGGCAGAGCTCAGCAGGGCTTGGAACATTGTAGAAGTCACTACAAGGGCTTATTTTTTCACAGCATAAATTGCCTATGGAACACATGAAACGGACAGACTTTAACAAACAGAGAAAATAACTGCAGCAATTTGTCTTCAAAATAAATAAGGGAGTAAAAAACCCATCCATGGTGATCAATTGAACTACACTTCAAACTTTTACTGGCAAATTGGTCAGTCAGTCAGCTAAGTATTTGCTTTACGTCCATGAACAAGTAGAAATTACAAAAAAATTATAAGAAATCATTTTTTTCCAGAGCACGAGCCAGTCTTTGCCTCACTGGTCTTATTGGCTTACTAATCCATATATTTACTGCACTTAGAATGAAATACAACAGTTCCATCTGAATAATCTGATTACTTTTAATTTCCTAATTTTTATATCAGTCCCCTGGTTTGGCAGTTTACAATAGTCAAATATTTTCTTGAATGCAGATCGATTGTTCACGTGGATGTCCTTCCTCCTGAATGTGAAGTTAAAGGCTCTTTTGTATAGATCTATGTTCCCAGACACAGTCCATGAACATATGGATATACATGTGCAAATGTGTGTTTACATATATCTCCATATCTCACACATATATAAAATACACACTGTATACTAAAATATATGTATAGAAATATAAATAAAATAATAAAATAAAATAAAATAAAATAAAATAAAATAAAATAAAATAAAATAAAATAAAATAAAATAAAATTAGTAGAAACTCCTATACACCACTAACCATTTGAAAAATAAATTTTTCTGGGTTTGTTGATTGCCCTAAGTTAACAATAAATTACTTTAAATTTTGGGAATACGGATGCCTCTGTAAAAGACAATAGATGAAATAAACAAAAAAAAGCTCCATGATGTTAGAAACTGCCACTGTTGCTTTAAAATGTTGACTGAACTAGCAAGAATATCTTCCAGTCCTCCTTAAAATTAGTTCTTGGCTCCTGATCTCTGTTAACATTTGATAGGCTTTCCCTGATGACCCTGGATGCGTCTGGAGGTCGGTGCTCCAGCGTTCCTGGCTATCTTTATTGTCCCTAACTTGCTTTCTCTCCAAGCCTCTTCCCCCTTGCCAAGAAAAACATTTCTAGTTGCTGTATCTTCAGCAGTTCCCTCTATCAATGCGTAACAGATGGATGGCTTTTCTGCTGAAAAGCAGGACCCAGAGCTCTCGCTGCCTGCCCAGGGGCTGGGAGCGTGTGCTGAAGTGGCTGCAGACCAGGAGCAACAAAAGGGCTGCAGCGAACAGAGAGCATCTTAAAACTGTTCATGACGAGGCTTTGCAAGGTGTTTTAATAAGAGAACCATGCGAGCAAACATTTACACTTGAGAAACCTCTCACCCCGAGGGATGTTGAGAGTGTTTGGATAGGTGAGGTTTTTGTTTGAGTTTTGCAGGCACTGCTGAGCCCCTTCCTCACCATTTCCCACCAGCAGCACATCCTAAGCTCTGACAGAGCTTCTCTCGTGCTTGCTTGTTCTTGAAATTTCACCCCTTGACATCTACAGCTGCAATCTCATTCCGCTTTGCTGCTTCAAGGCCATGGTGCCACCTCTTCTCCCTGGGGAGGGTGCTCTGTTTACCAGGGCAGAGCCCAGGCCATGGCACTGACCACCAGCTGCTTCCTCCCGTCCTCCTGTCGCTGCCTCCAGAGCTGCCACTTACCTCTAAACCCCAGCATATGCCATCAATGACCCGCTCACATTCATTGATCTTCCTGAGCACATCAACCTGTCTCTCTAAATCTGCACTCTGATTTTTCAAGTAATAGAAAGAATCCCTCTGGATAACCACATAATCATCTCCTTTTGGCTCCTGGTCAGGCTGCCTCGCTCTTTCCTGCTCTCTCTCTCTTTTTTTCTGAATGAGGAAGGTGATAAAAACGCTGCCTTCCCATTTCAGTCTTCTGCAAGGCTTCCTGGGTGCCCCACCAGACTCTGCTTCCAGCTCTTTGAAGATGAATGAATAATATTCCTCTGTGTTTCTATTATCTGCAAACTACCAATTAAACAGAGCCAGCAACCAGAGATAAAAGTAGAGCTTTGGAAAAATCCACGGCAAAACGGACATGAAAAGCTCAGGATATTTTCACATGTGCAACCAGTGGGAAGTTAGAGATGCAGAGTGGGAGGCAGGGGACAATTCCAGGTATCACCATCCCTATCAGGACTCAGATACCCATGGAATAACTCTGTAATTGCTGTGGGACTACAGGCTAATTATTATATAATTATATAATTATATGTAGGTATTTATATGAGGGGAAGAGATCAAATTCAGTACATTACCATAAATTCACAAATCAGGAGCTTTATTTTAAAATCTTTGACTTCGTGGCCTTTCATCTTTGAACTGTTTGGTAACTTCAAGCCTCATTACCCCAAAACGTGCCAGAATGTGCAATTAGTGCGAGTACAATTACAAACAGCCTGATATTTGTATTGTCTTTAATACAACAGGTCTGTGAATGCTCTGAATAGTAATGAAATCTAGGCTTAATTATTGATCTTTAAAAAAATTCTTTTAATATCCTGGTACTGATGCAGCTAAACATCAAACAGTGTAAATATAACAGGAAACTGTACAGCTGTTAGGCTAAAATGTGACTTTATCCATCCATCTTTGCTTTTTCCATTGCACCTACCAGACTAGCACGTAAGTGATATGATTTATTTATTCTGTTTATTTGGAGTTACATAATAATACAAAGACTCCTGCACAGGGCTCAGTAATCCCTGCCACGCCCTTAATGGAGCAATGTGATCCCAGCCACATTAGTCCAGCCCTTTCTGCAGGAATTCAGCCAAGGAGTCACCTCCCAGAATGCCTTCCCAGCCCTTGGCTGAGCAGGGAGCAGCCCTGGAGCCCTCTCCAAACCAGATGCCTTTTGCAGCAGGGCTGGGAGATGCTCGAGTGGGATATTTCTGCCCCAGACCAGTCCCCACCCTTGGAGGGGGTCACTGGCAGCCGCCTCTCCTTCCCCCAGCAGCAGGGACTGGGCTGGGCGCTGCTGCTCAGCACAGCAAAGGGGTCATCGATGATCCAGATTTCAGATCCAGCCTCCAGATTTCAAAGGAGGGGGGTGCAGGACTGTGAAACGTCTGCTGACTCTGCAGAGCAAAGTGCTCCAGTGTGTGCCCAACCACAGGCACACGAGGGTTGGCTCTGGCTGGGGTTATTCATGTGCTGGGCACGTGGGAAGATGCTTCTCCAGGTTGTGCATTGTGGTCCCACACTGAATTTGGTGGATAAGTGACTGCCTTTATTATTTTTATCTCTTTTTCTAGGTATAAAATTGTCATAAGATCTTTTTTTCTCTTTTTTTTGGGGGGGGGGTTGGGTTTTTTTGGTTTTTTGGTTTTTTGCCTTTGGTATTTCGCTGTTGTTTGTTGCAGCTAGCAAGATAACTTGCAAGATAACTTCTTCTCAAGTGAAATGAAATGGAAATAGCATCTGTCTACAAAAATCAATTTAGAAACCACCTGTATATTTTTGGGCTCAGACAATGGGTATTTCCAAAGCCGTTCCTTCTAAAACTCTTTGAGTGTAAAAAGAAGGAAAAGAAATAATAATACCTGGATGTGAGCTATCATCCATCAATCAGGAAAACTCACTCAGACTCAGATGCAGGAGCCAAAATGAACTTCAGATGGAAATGGATGGGAGACAGGCTATGTTCTCTGATTTGCTTGGGTTACTTCATTATTAATCTCTTTGCTTCCATTTATTTTAATGGTCATAGCCAAGAAAGTTTTGTTTATGAAGACCACTTTTCTTTTTTTAAGGGCTGCTTTACGTGTGGCTGACTTGCTCTATTTCTTCACTAAGAGACTGCAGGGATGCTTCCCTCACAACTGCTCCAATTGTATCTGAAATGTGTTGGTGCCTTGCTCTGCAGAGGGGCTGGACCTTGGCCCCACAGCATTTGCATTCTGGAGCCCAGTGCAGGGTCCCCAGTCACACCCCCCTCTCCTGGGGGGGTTTCTCTCTAGCAGACAGTGAAAAATTCTGGGATGGAGAGAAGTTAAAAACCAGGGTCTTTTAGAGGAGATGCTTATGGGTTTGTGCTGCATGTCTGCGAGAGAGGATGAGAGGGATTTTCTCCAAACTCGTTTTGTCTCATCGCTCTCGCTGCTCCTGCAGCACAACCACCACCTTCTCCTGCTCTCCTGTCCTGTGCCCCCCCAAAACAAAGCCCAGGCAGCTGAGTGGGTTTTCCTAAATGAGATACACCTAATTAGTAGCTAGCCGTAGACTTGCTGATCACACAGATTTCCAGCTCTTTGTTTATAACCCAGCATATGCATCTGTAGAGCATTTTTACAAGTAAATGTACACATTTCATTAAAAGTACCGTCTTTGCTGCTTCCATAGCTTTGTTCTATAAAAGAGTCTTGTAGGAGAGTTGTTTATTCCCTCAGCCCAAAGGAAAAAGAAATCACTGCCATTCTTATATTAATGCAATTTCAACTAATTAATGAATGATTTTCCAGAGCTATATTTATAAATCATGGTGAGTACAACATAGCAGGAAGGTGAAGCACCCTTGCAGCCCTTCATGATCAGTGAGTGGGAACCTTCTCCTGTTGGACTTGCTCTGGGAAGCCTGGTGCAAGGTGAGTGTGGAAAGTGGCACCACTGGTGTGGGAAGGAAACCTGATCTTGGGGACAGAATGAAACCCCAAGTGCCTGGGGCTGGCAGGGGCTCTGTGAGGGAGGGGACAGGAGGGCTGCAGTGCCTCAGGAGGGTATTGACTGTGTGAGGGGCTGGGGATTTGCTCTGAGGGCAGCATGAAGGGATCTGGGGACTGCCAGGCAGCCACAAACCTGGTGATGAAGGTGGTGAAGCCCTCATCCCTGCCAGCTCACCTGGGCAGCACCTGAGTCCTGAGGTAACTCACTTTGCAGGCACACAAGCTGCATGCCCGCAGAAAGGCAAGGTAAACTCTGCTCAGAGTCACACCGTAATTCACCAGCATGACCAGGATTAGATCCCTGGGGTTTTATGTCCCAGTCTCTTACTTCAAATGCCAGAAATACTTCACTACAGCAGCAATATTTTGAGGTCTTGCAGGGCTCTGCTGCATGCAGATATCTGAATCCAACTGCAGCTCTGTGTGTCTTCAGAGTCTGCAGAAATGGGGATACATAAACATTGCTAATGCCTCTCTAAGAGGCAGGGGGTACTTGCACTTTGTTATACCTGCCCTCAAATTTGGTAGCTCAAGTTTAGAAGTTTAGAATCTTTTCTTTTCTATTCTGGCAGGTCCTACTACTTTCCTTTCCGCAGCTGTAAAATTTGTTCAATCCCTTAAGGATAACTGCTGAAACAACATCTAACAAATTCCACACCGTGGCCAGAAAGACAGACCAGACACGTGCATGGTGCAGTGCAATAGCTGATCTGAATAGAGGTCATTTAACAGGAGATGGAACAGTCCCCCACTGCCGGCAGCAGCAACGCTGCCGCTGCCATGGCTGGAGGCACCGAACCTCTTCTTGTGAGCTCTCCTTCACCCAAGGCATCAAAAAGCCTCTTCACATAAATAGACCAGGGTATGCTTCCCCCAAGACCTTGTACTCAGGGTGCTCTGCAACCAGAGCAAAAGAAAGGGGAAAACGTTGTCAATTCAGTTCAGAGTGGGTTAGGGAAAGGAAATAGCAGCAAGTTACGCTTCTGTACGGTTTTATCACCTATGGTTATAGAATTCAGGGTAAAATGATGCTCGCAGAGACAGAAGTGTGAATTTCTTTAAACAGCAAAATCTGGAGAAAGTGCATCAGTGGAATTCCTCCCAGCACACTCATGGTGAATTCTGTGGACGTGCTGCCCCTCCCTCCCAGGACAACAGGGCAGGATTTGGGCAGCCCTGGGAGCTCCTGTTGAGGAAATCCCTGGAGCCCACGTGCTCACCAAAGCCCTCACGATGGGCACAGCCCTGCCTGTCCTGGGCAGGTAAGGGAATAGAGCTTGGTTCTGGGATCAGTTGCAGCACAGAGGGAATCAGTGGGGTGGCAGTCATCAGCAGTGGGAAGTTTCTGCCTTTGGGGTGGAGGGCTCCTGTCATCTTGCAGGGATGAAAAGGAAGCAGCAGATTTATGGCTGGCTGTTGAAAGGCACAGAGCAGCTCTTGCTGGGAGAAGCAGGACAGGAGAGGGAGTCCCACAGCGATGGATCACTGCGTGCAGGGCAAAGGAGAGGGCCAACATATGGGTGAAACAGCTAAAGGTGAAGAATAAAAGCAATTTATCACATGCTTCAGCCATCAGTTTTTCAGCTGATCTTATGGCTGTTATAACTGTGTGTCTGCATGGATAAAGGAGGTGCTGAAGGTTTGGCCAAATTCTAAGTTATAAAAAAATAGTCAAGACTTGGTCAGGTTTCAATTACGGTAGATATAAACAGTTTGCTGAATGATTTAGTTACTTCACAGACTGGTCTTTTTTGTTTCTTTTTTACTATTTATCTCCCTCCCCCCCCCCCTTTTTCTTGAGGGGTTTTTGGGTATGTTTTTTGGGGGTTGATTTTGTTTCTTTTCTGGGTGTACCATAGGTTTCGCAAAGCCTTGCAACAGAGCCTTGATCCAAGAATATCAACAGCCTGCGGAGCATGCCTCACACACACTGCACAGAGTCTTACAACGCAAGATTTACAAGCTCCCAGAAAGGAAGAGGCTCGTTTAAGAACAGGCCATTGCACACAAACATCAGGAAAAGCTGGTGGAAGAGGAGAAATGGATTGTTTTAAGTATTGCTAAGCACCATCCGTGCTTATGAAGGAAGTGCCTACAAACTGGCAGCTGAAATTGCAGCTCCACCATTTGGTGCTCAGTTTTGTGGATTTTAACTGAGCGTTAACAATCATTGTGTAATTGAACACCTCATTCAGTTCATTAGCTGATGGCTGTGCAGTGCTGTCAATGTGCAAAGTGCAAGCCAGGTGCTAAGTATTGTAATTATTTGTTTTCTCAACATTTAAAACGTTGGTGATTCCTGACTGCTGAAGATGGAAGGAGTTTGCTGTGTTTGGGAATGATGGGCACAGATATGAGCACGAGAGGAGCCCACATGTGGCCCAGACTGTCATTCCTCACTTGCTGGCCAATGTGGTTGGGGCTCTTTGCCCTCCTCTAAGAGAAAGGATCCCCCTTTAATGTCCCCCTGCAACTCTTGCCTGGTACTGCTTGTCCCCATCTCCTCCTGACAGTTTTCTAGTTGGAAATCTCAGTTAACAGCACTGATTTTGCACTCCCCAGCCCACAGCTGTGTCTCCTGTGGTAGGAGCTTGTGTTTATTGCACTATGACCTTCCTAGACCTCTCCCACTGAGAGCTTTGCAGGCTGAGACTCAGAGGAAACTCAGAGCATGAGAAGTCCAGGAGGCTCAGCTGGTGGAAGAACGCTGGGTACAAGAGAAAAGTTCATGCAGCCTGGGCTGGGACCCGTCCCATGAGCAGCTGAGCATCTCACTGAACACAGAGAAGGTCACGTTTCCCTCCTGGAAATGCCACTGCTGCAAACTGGTGCCCTTCTTGTCCTGTCACTCATTTCCCAATTGCACCTGCAAGCGCAGGGGGAAGGTGTGAAATCTGTGCCCTGCTCTTCTCCAGATTTGCTCAGTGCACATCAGAGCTTCAAAGGCTTCAGCTGTAGGAAGCTGATGTTTGAGTCATTTTTGAGGCCCTGATTGTCACAGCTGGAAACTCCTCTCTGTCCTGTCCCCAGCGTGGCTGGTGCCCACCCAGCACCTCAGAGCACCTCAGAGCAGTGCCAGGTCAGCCTTGTGCTGATGGTGTTACCTGATGACCACTGGCCTTTGCAGGGAGCATCCAAAATCTGCAGATCTTGGTGTTTTCCTCTATGTCTTTATTAAACTTAGATGCTGACCCACAGAGCGCTAATTAGCTAAATTCAAAACCAAGCTTAAAAAATGATAATGAGTTTACTGATTATCAGGTATGAAAATAAGGTCAGTCAAAAACATATCAGTGCTTTAATTAAGCTTCACTGAGCGAGATGGAATGACTATTAATGACTCCTGGTTTTGCTAAACTTCCCTTCTGTGGCCTGTTACTTCAAGGTAGGGACTGTCCCCGTTTGTCACACTTCCGCTCATGTAAATTGACTGAGACAAGCTTTTGCTCACCTACAAAGCTCTGCAGGATGGAGGGAAGGTAATATGTATGTTCCTGGTGCCTATGGACAGACCTACTTCTCATTTTAGGCAAACTATTGTCAGCCAGCAGCGTCTTTGATTTTGTAGCTTCTGCACACTGGTTTACTTTGCATACACAATGGCTTGTTCCACATGGCTCATTTGTATTTTTGTCCAGGCTGCAACTGTCATGATCCAACTGATATTTTGGCAGGCAAATTTAAAACCAGGAGAACTGCAAGAGTGGATCAGACTTACAGTTCATCCAGTTTGGCTGTTGGTTTCTGCCTGGCCATGTGCAAATCCCTGAGAGGATGTGAAAAGAGGAGGGACAAGAAGCAGTGCTGGAGGGAGCAGCTTTTCCTCAAAAGGAAGGGCATCACAAACACAGCATCTAATACCTGGAATGAATTTCCTCTATTCATTTTTGAACTTCTGTATCCTTCTGGCTTTCATGACTGCCCATGCCAAGGCACAGGTTGAAATTATCTACCAAGCCCATCTCCCAGGCCCTGGGGACATGAGGCAGGAGCCCACTAGGGACACCCTGCCCTTTGCCACTTGAAAAGGTGATGCTGAGCTCTGAGAAATGACACTGAGATGTCTCAAACTGGGCACCAAAAGTAAATGGAAACTTTTGACCTTCACTGCTCTTTGCCTCATTTCCTCATCTCTATCTCCCTCCTCCTCTTGTAGAACTGTAGAACGTGCAATGTGTTCAGTGGTGAGTGTGGAGCCTGTGCGTGATGGGGAGAGGGCAGGGCAGGGAAGGAAACCCATCGTGCAGGGATCACTGCAGCATCTGAAACCTTTCTATGTAAGGTCTGGGCCTACTCGGTGAGAAAATAGGATGGAAAGAAATACTGAGTGGCTACGTGTGCCCTGTGTGAAATACACACCCTGTGACCGGTGATGAGGCAAACACTCACTGACGCACACAAGAAAGACAATTTACAGTCCTGCAAGAAAGCAAAGCTGAGGCATTTAAGCCCTTCAGTTTTCAACACTGATGCTCTTTAGATATATTTGCATTTGGGTTTTTATCAGTTCAGATACTCTATCACACATACATTCTCCAGACAGGAGACTTTGGCTTTGTAGTTCCTGCATGCAACCCACAAAGTCTTCACAACCTGTAGCTTTTTTTTTTTTTAAATAAGGTAGAGTCCTTGTACATTCTTTATAGGTTGGGAGAGCCCATCCTTTGGTGACTTAACCCAGGAGAGACTGGTTTCTTTATTAAAAACCAGCCTCTTGTTTTTATTGTGAACTCGCCTACCTTCCCTTTGTCAGCTAAAGCAAAGGGTATTAGATCTCCTGGCAGCTGTAAGAGGCAAACATGCACAGGGTAACCTTTCTAGAGGATGGGACTGAGCCTATGAAGTATTAAGTGCCTTCAAGGTCCACTAAAATCAATGGGATTGAAGAATGCCATACCCTTGAAGGGCTGAGCCCCAAGGGATGGCTTCTTCTGGGTTACACTGATTCTGAAGACAGGCAAAATAAAATATTTAAAGCAGCCTGACAGGCACAGGCTAAATTCTTTTCCTTTTGTGCTGAAACATAATTTTTTTAATATGCCCTGAGCATGCTGTGAAAGCAATCTTTCTACACGTTTCCTTAGTGGAGAGTGTTTGCTCTCTGTGCTCATCCGTCACAAAATCTGTGACTGATATGGCCCCAAAGCATCAGGAAAGTTTAAGTTCTACAATACAGCATTTTTTAAAATAAGACATAATTGTTTGTGGAAGAAGAGTCTATCGAGTACCTAAGCTGGGAAAGGGTTACTGCAGGGACATACATCAGCAGCATGTACTTTACATTCTTAGTCCATTGGTTTCTACAGCAGCTCTTGTTCACAGTAATGTGAGGCAGTTAATATGGGATCTGAACACCACTGGACTGATAAGCCTTCATACTGACTTGCAAAAGTAATTTTCAGTAATCTTTGAGGGGAAAAAATTGCATTTAGTGGGGGAAAAAAAAGAAAAAATGGCTAAGCCATTCGTGCATCCTATTTTATTGAGTATGCAAGTAATAGACTATGCAGAAATTGAACTTTTGATCCATTAGGCTGTGCACAGGGACAAACCGCTGCTGAGTTACTGTTAGAAAGTTACGCTTCCAAATAGAAAAGTTTCACAGCATTTTTCCAGAATCTTGTTTGAAAATGAGATGCCAATATTACCGTTAAAATTCAAACTCTCATCAGAAAGGATTGGAACAATGTTCCCAACCCAAGGCTCTGCTCTCACGTCTCACACTCCCACTGCCGCAATTAGTCATTCCAAACTAACTTTTCTTTTTGTGGCTGTTGTGCAAGGCAGTGGTAACATCCTCTCCTAAAAGTTCAATGAACAGAACTATCTGTGCCTGTTCTGCTCCAGCGATTGCTTCATACCCTGAGCCAGGCCAGGCAAAATAGATAACTTCCAAACCATTTTAATTTTCTTGACACAAAAATGGTTCAATTCCCAACCAGGCCTAATCACCATATATTTCTTTTAAATCCCCAGCCATCATGAGTCCAGTACAACCACGCATGAGTATTTGTGGCTGTTAATTGCCACAGCCTTTCACCTAACAAAAGTCTCTCAGATTTGGATGAGCATCATGGTGAGAATTTTCCTTTTGCTGGAGGAAACACCATCAGGAGAGACAGGAGAGAACCTAATGGTCTCTCTGTGTGCTGAAATCAGGGATTTCAGAGAGCTTCAGCTGCATTTCCCAAAGCATCGCAGGCCCAGAGGGACAGATTGATGAGATTAATTAGATAGTTGAACGCCCAGATGGTAGGTTGCTACTACCCACTATATTCTCCACACCCAAGCTGATGGGCTTCATGGACACTTCATGAGGAGAGCAAGATCCCTGAGGAAGGAGTTGCCAGAAAACACTGAACAGGGGCCAAAATGACCTTGCTGTGTTGAAGAAGGCCAGGAGAGTTTCTGTATTTGTAATGACAGTAGCAGTGTGCTCCCCAGCACCTGTGCAGAGCCACAGTCCCTCCCAGGGCAGTGCCCATCCCCAGCAGAGCTCCAGGTGACCTCACACCAACCTCAGAGCTCCAAAACCAACCACTGGCTCTGATATCTCACAGCCATGAGCCCATGGGAGCAGAGTGCTGGTGCAAAGCCCACACCACACTGCACCTCGCCTGCCACCCACCTCCTGCACAGGAGGGTTCCCCCTCTTCAGCTTCTCCACCCCAGGCTCTGGAACCTCATCCCTGAGCTGTGGCTGCAGCCCCAGGGCACTGAGGACTGTTTGTTATTATTCTTGGCATTTGTGTCTAAACACTTCAGGCTCATGAGCCCAGCAGTGGAACTGTAATAACAGCAATGCCTAAACCTCTGTAAAACCTATCAAGGGGCAGGAGCAGGGAAGCATAGCAAGGGAAGGAGTGGTTGGCAGGACTGGAAGGGGCTGGGGCAAGAAGGAGACTGTAATTGTGAATGCCAAGGCCCAGGGCAGGAGCATCCTGGAGGGGCCGTGGCTCTCCAGGAGGGCAGCACCAGAGAAATACAGGCTGAGACATGGGCTACAACTGCAGAGATTGCACCCGCTGGAGCAAACACCAACCTGAAACAGGAATGGATCTGAAACACACAGAAAGCCCTGGCTTTGCATATTTGAAATAAGTCATTATTCAGGCTTTCCAGCTCCCAATCTCTCAGAATTCTGCTCAAAGAAAAAACCTTTCCATTAATCCCCCTCCTCCATCATTATGCAATATTGCTTAGGGTAAGGGAAGTTTCCTTGCTCTTTTCTAAATATAAATTTCTGTGGTTAGAAAATTAGAGAAATGACACGGCCGACCTTCCTAAATGTGAAGAGCTAGTTTGGGGAAGCACACAAGTCATCTGCTGCAGCAGCCTCTTATCACTTTGTGGTAGGTGATTGCAAAATGCCTCTCTTAGCCAGAGTCACATTGGGTTTAAATTGAGCTAGACAAGGGAACCACAAAAAGGGCTTGTGGGCAGCTGGGCTGCTAAAAGCATGGGGCCTGGCACTGGAGCACTCTTACTTAAACCAGCAATTTGTCATGGAAAAAGGAGTGGAGTAGCCTGCAATGCCAATGTCATGTGTGGTTTTCCAAGCACGAGGTTTTGTGATGAAGATGAAGAAAAAGCTCGGTGACCATTTTAAACTCAGCAGCCACTCCCAGTACAGCAGGAGTTAATGCAGTGTCAGACTTTCCACTAATGCCTCTGTTTTTGCAGGGGCTGTGAAAATATGCTCGAGGCAAAAACTTGTGATTCAGCGGCTCAGCTGAAGAGTTAACTTTTCTTTTTATACGCATCCATTTTCAGAGTAGCGATTTATAATAATTTTCATACAGATCTATATATGGTTCTGCTGTGGTGATAGAGGGAGCTGAGGAGGGAGCTATGCAAAGCCTTGCGCCCAGCTGGCTGGCACTTCTGTCAGAGAGAGGCTGGGCAAGAGGTTTGGGGTCTTCACGTGGCTGGTGAAAGGAGAACTAAGCATCCTCAGGGCCTGGGACACTGTTACCTAGGGAAAAAGAGGCCAAACATGGGCTTCTTTTCCATGTAGATGGCAGCCTGGGATAAAACCTGCACGAGGAGTCAAGGCATGCTCTCCTTTGCCCACCTGCCTACACCCAAAGCCTGCTGTCTTTATAGATGTAGGAGGAAGGACAAAGAATGGCTTAAATAATTTCCCCAGATGCTTTCTCTCCTGGTTTGCACCTGCCTGTTTTCTCTGCAGTTGCCATTCCTAACTCTAAGAGGGAACCCTTCAAGCAGAGCCATGCCAAAATTCTCCCTGATAAACTTTTGGAGATAAATGGTGAGTGTTGAAATGTGGGATCACACAAAGGACCAGCCCTTGGCCTTGCAATATCCAATTAACAGAAGATCAGTCAGCCCTGCCATCCTGGGTACAACTAGGTGAGACCCCCATACCTCAGGTGGGACAGCTGGGCAACGGGCTTGTCACTCCTGCTGGTGTCCCTCAGACTATGGAGTCACTGCTGGGCAAGGCAGGCTCTGATGTCTGGCAAATGCCTGACTCTCTGTGCAGCCCATCTGGGCCACAGGTAGCCCAGGACACCTGAAGCAGCTTGGTGCTGCTTAATATAGTTTCCTCTGTAAGATCATACTGATTTTTACAACAGCTCCACTAATTACTGCAGCCAAGTCCCAGCAACCAGACAGATTTACAAGGACATACTATTGCCACTCTGCTTCCTTGTCCATGGCTTAGGAGTTGAATCTCATGTCCTTTCCTTAAATAGCACCTTAGTCCCTGTTTTCCCACATTATCTGAGGTTATTTTCTCTCAAAATATTTTCCATACAAACTAAAATACAGTTATTTCTACCCATTTTCAGAAAAAGGTTTCCTTTCTTCTTTGCTCTTTCAAGAAAATAGGCTCCTAGCAGGTATTTATCATGATAGCTAAATTAGCTGGTACCTTTAATACTTGCAGCACAGAAAATCACTTCATCAGCGCTACAATTTGAGCTTACTGGAGAAGACTTTTAAGAAAGAATGAAAATGAAGCTTAGAATAACCATTTCTCTCCCCTTGTCCCTTCGAGGCACCAAAGTTCAAGGTGTTTTTTCCTTTCCTTGTATCCCTAGAAATCCGTGATGGTGGTTAATTGAGCGCTAAAAGCCCGTGTGGCTGCAGTTTCACTAAGATGCTGAATGATTTTTTTTCTTCCAACCCTACACTGCTACCAGGCAAAACAGGACAGAAGCAGCTGTATTTTGGTGATGGGAAAGAGGATTCTGTACTGAAAGAAGCAGTGCTGATAGGAAAGAGGAGTGTGATCATGGGGTCGGGCTCCTGTGCCTAACAGCTACCTGCCATAATTATTCAGCAGGGGCTGAGGAAGGACCTACCCTGCAAGGCCATCATAAAGAGGTGTGTGTTGACTTTCTTGGGTGAGCATTACCAGAAGGAGAAGCTGGCAGGTTCCTCTAGCTCCTCAGATTTTCCTTTGGAGGAGCAGCCCTTACACACGCAGCCCTCAGCAGCTGCTCAGACCTGCCCTGCAGCCCAGCCATGGCAGAAAGGCGGCTGCCATGAAACCCCATGGATCACCAACACCAGGCCAGGCTCTCCCTGAGCGCCCGTCCAGGGTGTGAGCCAGTCGGGGAGGGAACGCTCTCAGAAATGGTGGAGGTGACACCTGGACATGTGCAGCTGCATAAGGGTCAGGGGTGATTATGGCCAGGACACAGATGTCTGTCCATGGCAAACCTCTCAGTGAAGCCACCAGTGAAAAACTAAAAATCAAAAGTTATCCCTCTGGTTTAAACACAAAACACATATGTACTGGAACACATGCTCTGTAGAAGTCCCTTGCTAAACACTCTTTGGTTTCCATGAGAGGATGAACTTGCAGCTTAAAAATATTCATTAAGATGAAAGTTGTTTCTGTTTGTAAGATGCTTTTTGCTGCCCTCTTCTATAGAGCCAACATGGATACAAATTCAAATGTCCCCATGCATGCACTATGCATGGTCAGTTATAGGTCAAGATGGCAGGCATTAGTGAAATACTGATTAATTAATAAATAATGAAAATATTTTCAAAACCTTTTCCCTCTTCCAATTTTTAATCTACTTTTCTTACAAATAAGTCAGTAGTTGAATGCTGTAAAAATGATTTTTTTCTTCAAGAATCTCTGATTACCTGCTTTGTGTTTTTCCAGCAGGTTGATGTAAGTGTCTCTGGCTCTAGAAGACAGCAATGCCTTTGATCATCTCAGTTCCTTCATTATTACCTGAGGGAGCCATCAGGAACTCTCTCTCATGTCCAAAAATTATCCAGCCTATCTTCTTGGATTTCTTTATTCAGTGAATTAGTTTTCAGAATTATTCATATTTATTAAGAAGAATCACTGGCACTCCATGGTTAGGTTTCCCCTGAGCTATGTCAGCTCACAACACTGCAAGGTGTTCAAATGTTCATCTCCTGCTGTGTAACACAAAAGAGATGAAAGGCCCTGTTGCCCCTTGCACTTGGAGAAAATCAGGCAACAACCCAAACTGGTGAACCTCAGTGCCTTGGATGATGGCTAAACTTGGCAAGAAAAGATATTTTCTCTTTCTCTATCTCTAAGGGCTCCTCTACCCGTTAAACTCATCATGATCAGAAGGCTCTGGGGAGACCTTACCTAAACGGTGTCATAAAAAATAAGGAAGAGTGACTTTTTACATGGGCAGAGAGCGATAGGATAAGGGGAAATGGTTTTTAACTGATAGAGGAAAAGTTTAGATTAGATTTTAGGATAAAACTCTTCCCTGGGAGGGTGGTGAGGCACAGGCACAGGTTGGCCAGAGAAGCTGTGGAAAGTCCAAGGCCAGGCTGGATGAGGCTTGGAGCAGCCTGATCTCATGTATGACATCCCCGGTCATGGCAGGGCACTTGGAACTGGGTGATCTTTAGGGTTCCTCCCAGCCCAAGCCTTTCTATCATTCCATGACTCTGTGATTATTGGATGTTCTGTTGCCCATAAACTGATCCTTACTGCCCATAAATGATGGTCAGATATTTTCACATTCTTATTTCAAGATAGAAGACATGAAGTATGAAGGCTTTAGATTCAGTTTAAGGTTTGGAGGATACTGCCATCCATCTGTGCCTTCCCAGACTCCACGCTGCTGCTAGCACTCATCCACCCCTTCCCACTGCCAGGACGCACGTGCTGCACCTTCAGTGTGGTTCATGTAGCTGCCAAGGCCTGGAGGCTTTTCATCAAAACCTTTCTCCTCAAAAATCCATGGTGTCTCACCAGTTCACATCAAAACTCTGTTACTTCCCAGGTGGGCCGGTTGTACCAACACTTGTTTCTACCTGGCCTGCTGCTCTAACACCCACACCTCTTCTCTTGAGTACCTGGGTTCAAAAGTCACTTTCAGCAGGGTGACAGGAGACCCGTGTTTGTCTCCCAAGCCTAACAGACATCCTGTCTGCCCTTGGGTCATGAAGCCACTCTCAGCTTCCTCCTGTTTACAACAGTGTAATACACAATTTGCTCCACTTTCCTGCTGCATTGCAACTTCTCTGTCTCTCCTGGACATCCTTTTCTCGCTTTCCCTCTCTCCCTTTTAACCTGACTTCCATGCACCCAACAAACTGCAAGGATTTGGGTTTTCTGAAGCTCCTGAGATATAAATAAATAAAACAAAAAAGGACAATGAGTTGGTTTATGCCTAAGCAAAGGCAGTTTTGCTTCTCAGCAGGTTTGTGTGAGCTGTTTCTGGTTTCAGTTCACATGGGTTATTTCATCTTCTGAGTTTCTCTTTGACATTCAGGTTTCTGCCTTTTTTTTTCCACCTGAAGCCAAAGGAAAAAAAATAGGCACCAGGTTTGATTAAAAGCCGCAACAATTTTTTTAAAAGGTAAAAACCTTGTAATCCTAGAATGGGACTTTTTGTAACTTGGCAGTTTCTTGTTTGTCCAATACTCCATGCCCTGGTGCTGGGCTGCTCCTATTAAAAGCAGTTTTGCTCAGAGCACAAGGATGTTAGTGCACGTACCTGCCTGTCATCAACCATCTTGGCTCATGACTAAAACCAGAACATGTACAAAAATAGAAGCACCAAATTCATCCTCAAAATGAAACAATTACAGGGGACAGTTCGTAACTCCATGCTGAGGTTCCTCTAGGCCTTCCATGGGATAGATTTCATTATCCTGGTAAATAGGGAGCTGACATCAGTACAGAAAACTACATTCAAGTTCTGTTTGGCACAACCACTGTCTTTGGTGCAGTTTCATTTTATTTTGATTTCGTACCAATGTTTAATGCAGCTTCTATTGCTCTGCACACAGTTCAGTGTAGGTACAAATTGTGAAGAATAATTAATTGCTCATTAATGAGTTTTTGCAGAGGATTGGACTCTAAATGCTAATCGGTGTCTCAGAAAGAATGCCAAATGATATCCACACTGCCTACCTGCTTCTCCCTGATTTCTGTTTAGCATGCGATTGGAAGAATTTGGCTTTAATGTTAATTAATGCTTTCAATTAGAACTCACAACATATATTAAGCCTCGATCATTTCAATCTCATGATGAACCCATACATAAAACATGCTGATTCTACAGCTGGTAAGAACAATCTGCATAAACTAAATTTCCTTGTATTTTCCAGCCCAAAATACACCTGTTCCCAGAACTGAGTCTTCTAAACCTTCACATCTACTGATGTTTGTCTGTCGTCTTTTCCGATCAACAGAACAACCAAAGACCAGCCCAAGGCCCCAGCGAGCAGCGCTCCGGTGAGCAGAGGTGTGAAACCGCAGGAGGAAGCAGCCAGAGACATACGAGTGGGGAGAAGGTGCTGGGGAGGTTTCTCCCTCTCGCCTTGGTGCAGTGATGGTGGAGGGACCTGCCCTTGGGTGGACGGGCAGAGTGAGGTCGCAAAGTGCAGAACTGAACAAATTTGGGCAAGGGACATGTTGTAAAAGGTGGTTTTGCCTATTTCTCTCTGGTTGGGTGAGAGAGGCCGCTCAGAGCCCAAGCTATCCTGCTGATAAAGCCCTGCCTACGTGATACGGACTTTGTTCTGAAGAGACCGTGCTCAGAGCCGAGCCAGGCATGGAAGGGGAGCACTCAAACCAGACCAAGTCCTTTGGCCAGCGTCTTATTTTTTCCCAAAGGATGCTCACGCTTCCTCAGTCCCTCACTGCCCTCACCCTCAGCTATGCCACCAAGATCACCTTCCCTCACTTTTTTTGTGGGAGCTTTTGCACATCAGGGGCAGCATTTGCAAACCAGTCCCAACAACCCAGGTCCTGCCCTGTTCCTGCAGTTGGGTAGGGGTGGACCAAGCCGTGGTCTCAGTGCCTCTCTGTCAGGGCATGTGCCCAGCTGGTCCCAGCACTGCTACCTCGGGCTCTCCTTGCAAATCATCTTCTCACTTGACACTGTGTGCTGTTGGCTGGGAACTTTATCATCTCAGCATCTAGGCCTATCAGTAGAGCATTTTGCCATATTATTTATTTTGTTCATGTTTTGTTTGGCTCTCCTCCCCAGTGAGATCAGAGATAAAGCTTATTTACTAATTGCTGCTCGCCCTGGACAGCTGAGGAGCTGGGCTGGAGTGAAAGCAGCTGTTCCTGGGCAGCGTGCGTGGCTTGTGCTCATTCTCAATTCCCAGTGAGCAGGATCCTTCAGCGGTGATGGAGTAGCTCCGAGTTTCAGTCTATCTGTCACTGCTCGACTGTTTTACTGTGCACACAATGCACTGATGGGCGACATCACTCAACTGCAACAAGTCCAGCTACAAAAGCAAGTAGCAGCAATTTGTAGCCTCAATGCAGCCATTTAATCATTCCCAACACTTCCCTGGTTGCCACTTTGGATAAACTAACTTGAGAATTAAGAACAAATATTTGACTCTCCCCCCCTCCCCATAATTTTACGCAGCCCTGTTTAGACTGTATGGTACTTAACAGGAGACCTTTGCCCTTTAGTTAAAAGCTGTGACCAGGAAATCCCACCTCCTCTTAATGAGCTTTTTTGTTCAGCTTACAGGGAGGGATTTGCACTCCACTCTTGCACTACAAACGCTTTGTCTGCTTGGCTTTTTTTATTCAGCTGATGAATAAAAAAAGCAAACGCCAAACTCTACACATGTTTCAGTCTCCATTAAGACAACAAAGAGCTCTAAATGCACGTCCCAGCAACGGTAACAATTTTTTTAAAAGAGTGAGAAGAAAGGATACATGGACATTTAAGCTGTGGTACTTTCCATAGCTATTCCTTAATGCTCTTGTCACAAAAGCTATATATTTTTGGCTATCAAAATACACAGTAGGTAAAAGGACAGACGGTGTTTTGGGAATCAGTATTATGCTGTTCTACTGAGAAACAATCATATGAGCAGCCCAAGCAGTGGCCTTTGTCAAACTTTTCCCTTGCTTATGTCTTTCGACCACATGCTGAGACCTCTCATACTCCAGTGGCCTTGAAAGTGTTTTCCCTTTCTGTTTTTTCTTTCTGTGTGCTTCAGATAGCTCTTGGCTTCCTCTAATCTCTTGTTCTTTCCTTCTAATCACTACGTACCCTTAATAATGATAGACTGCAGACACCAGCATCAAATTATGAACGGCCTGAAACGCGGAGGATTAAACTCAGTCACAACAAGAGACGGTTCTGCAGGAACCTCCAGATACTTGAGGAAGATGGAATGAAGTGTATTCCAGTGGGGAGAGCCTCACTTTTCAGAGAGTGAGGCTAAACCCTGTCCATGCCTCTCTGTGCACAGGAGTGGACTGGGAATGATTCTCCAGCCCACTGCCCGGCCACGTGCTGGCTGTGCACTAGGCTGGTTAAAATGAATCTGGCAGAATGGACAGGGACACCCAGATACCAGGGAACTTATAAAAGATTCTGTTAGCAAACTCCACTGCAGGAGAGGGATAATGGACCCTATTGATGCTGGGCCTTCTCCTGGCAGTGCAGAGGTTGACAGCTTAGAGAAATCCGACATTTGGGAAATCCCTCATTGCAGTAATTCCCAAGCCTTTTGGACTAGTTAGTGACTAGTCAACCCTAACTGCCTCTGATGGGCCACCAAGCATCTGTAGAGGATTCCTTCTCATGTGAGAGCCCCAGCAAATCAGTGCCAGCTATCGAATCAGAGAATATCCTGGGCTGGAAGGATACATTCCCACAAGGAACATTGAGTCCAGCTGAGCTGGCAGATCCCCTGGCAGCAGTGCTCAGAGTGTGTGAGGGTGGGGGATCCAAAGGAAGCCTCGTCCTAAGCCAGGGTGTCTGGGATGCAGGCAGCAGGTCATGGGATCATCCCAGACTGCACAGAAAATCCTGTGTGGGTGTGGAATGGCAGCACCCCGTGAGGTCAGTGCAGTGAGCCTTGGGTCATGCTTAAGTGGGGTGAACTAAACTGCAAAAAAGGAAACTGCTTTAGGATATTGTAAGGCAAAAACCAGTTTTTTGACTCATTATAGGCACCAGATGTGCCTATATGGTAAGTGCAAGCTATTCTGCAGAAGGACTTGTCTGTGTGTTTTAGATACCAACAGATCTTTTCCCAGATGTGTTCCCCTAAAATAATTTCAGATTCAAAATTAGTTTTTCTTGTTGCATTTCCTGCAGTGCCAAGCCAGATCTTCAAATAGGAATCTAACATAACTGACCTGACATCAAAATAAGCATATCCAAAGGATTTTAGAATGCTCTACGTCAGCATCTTTACATAAAAAAGAAAATCAAGAAATTGTTTCTTCACTATGGCTAGAAAAACCTGGATGAAAACCTACCATTTATTCTAATAAGGGATTTCTGGCTGCAGGTGTTATTTCAGGGTCCTGAACAGTATTTGCTCTGTGTATGTGATCAGAGCTGCTAAAGAAGGAAATCTTCAGGGAGGATGGGTGAGAGAAGGATATAAATATTTCAGCAGCAAAGGTTTCCCCCCAACACGGTTTGCCTTGCTTCTGAACTGGTGGCTGTTTGCAGTTGCCAAAACCTTTGAACTTCTTGTGGGAGAAGGAGACCATTGCAGCAGGAGTGCTGAGGGGTGTCAGGGGTGTGCTTTGCCTGTCCCTGTACTATCAGTCCCTGGGGTATCCTTGTCACCCTCAGGCTACAGAAAATCATTGACCTCAGGCTAAATAAAAAAAAAAAAAAGGAACATGATGAAGAGGCTCAGTGCTGCACATTGTCATGTCGAGCTTTTACTCCCTGCAATCAGAGGCTGGAGTCAAGCCCTAGGCTCACACACAGTGCCTTGGGAGAGCTGGGATCCAAGCCTGCCCTATGCCAGCAGCCTCTCAAGAGGAGCTGAAGATTCCTTTTCCTTTTGCATTTTGCTTTTAGTTATTGGTTGGGCTGGACCTCATCAGTCCAGGTTTCATATCCCCAACCACCACGGCAAGGTGAGGACCCACAGGGGTGCCTTCAAAACGTGTCAAAAAGCAGCAAGAGAAGCTGCTCTCTTGCTTTTATATGGTGCTGAGAGGACCCTGTGCTGGGTTTGGGTGTCTTTTCTGCTATTGGGCAGAAAATAATGTGTGTCTGATTGAAGGAGAATTTGACTCAAAAGAAGAAAGACTTAAAATTCACATTGTAATTGGACCTACATCTCCCCTGCCAAATGCTCCAGGCACCAGGATGAGCTTTATACTGCTCACATTTTACTATCTCGTGAATCTTTCATACTATCTGGGCAGTGCTAAATCTTGTTGATAAGGGCTGGATGTTGCTCCCTCTTGAAAGCATCCTGCAGTTTCCTCAGAGAGTCCTATCACCAGGCATAGGGTATGCCAGGGGAGGCAATAGCCCCATCCCTCTCTTCCAAAAGAAAATCCAGATTACCATTGCATTTCTAGCAGGAGCCCAGTCATGGATAGCTGGCAAATGCCAGCCTCTGTTGCTGTATTTTGATTGTACATTGCTGGAAGACAAACAACACTCAGCAACTCCCAAGATCGCAGCGCTTTGCACATCTGAGGGGCCAAATCACAACTCTCCTGAGAAACTGAGGCTCCAAACCTGCCTCAGCTGCTGTCAGGATGGGAGGTTTTCAACAAATTTGACCCCATTTTTGTCTTACCATTGTCTTCCCACCCAGCCACCCCCAAGGGGAGAAGCATTTATATGCCACGGTGGTTCCAGGACAGATATTCCAGGAGTCTGAACAATAATTAATTTATAACCTCCTGTGGCTGCAGATCCTGAGTTCCAGCGCTTACTGGTGGTGGTGTGGGGAAGCATAGGCAGAGGAGTGGGTGAACACCCAGAAACTACTCAGGGTTGTCTGGCCCAAGGTCTGACAGCAGCTGAGCACTTTTCCAGATAAGAGATTGAAAGATTAAACTCCACAAGGCCTCGCATAATGTTTTCAGTACCCCTCAATTAGAAACACTTTCTCCCATACCTACTTCCATAAAATCACCAGCGTCCGCATCTCTTGCAGAAAGTTTTGTAATGAAATTTTTTTTAAAATATATTTTCAGCTGTAAACAGCAGAAAACCCCCTTCAGGCACTTCACTAGACCTTTTATCCGCACGCAGGAAAAAGAATTGATTGATTTTGAAGTTAAACGTTGGCATCTGCTGTTATTCAAAACCAGGACCTTGGATACACTCATCCGCCATGCTTTCAGCTCAGCCACCAGTGTGCTGCAAATGAAGACAAGCTGTTGTCAAATGAGAAATGCAAAATAGTCAATCTGTTTGTCTGTTTAATGTAACTGGGAACATAAGCTGCTAAAAATGCTACCATTCTGCACTGTCAGATGGGAGACACTCTCCAACAAACGAAAGCCTAATGACCCATTTTACTCAGGCGCTCTGGAGTTCCTCCTAATGGTATTTTCCATATGCACTTCAACATGCTTTTAACTGAAACTGCAAATGGTACTATTTTCTATCTAACACAAGCGTGTAATCTGTGTAGCATATTTTTTTTTT
>VYZT01018165.1:14712-39506 GCA_013400735.1 Pomatostomus ruficeps | reverse complement strand
ATTCCAGCTTCCCCAACAAGTATATTCCTTTTTTTTTCATCTGTTCCTTCTCTAACCCTACAACTTTAGGGTTTTAGTAAACCTTTCTGCCATCCTTGCATGTGAGTGTGGAACATGAAGTTTTGGTGAAATCGGAAAGCCTTTCTAGCTTTTTTTGACAGGTTCGCATTTGACTTACACATGAGGATATAAGGAATCTAATTTTTTTCTTTCGCAGGCAGCAGTTAAACTCACTCAACAGTCCTTGTACAAAGGACCCTGCAGCTTCCACCGTCAACTTCAGCAGTTGTGTTGTGTTTGACTTTGTTAAAGTACTGACATAAAGGCATCTGATACCTGTTTGGTAGGTGGAGGACTCTGCAAACTGACATCCTTAGACTCAGGATTCAGTTCATGTAGTTGCCTGCTGCTTCCTGTCACATACATTTCCACACCCACATCTTCTTCTCTCCAATGGGAACAGACTTTTTAGAAGGGCCTGTTGTGTTAGGACAAGGGGCAATGATGTTAAACTAAAGGTGGATAAAGTTAGACTAGATAGAAGGAGGAAGTTGTTTACTGTGAGGGTGGTGAAACACTTTAATAGGTTGCCCAAAGAGGTGGTGGATGCCCCATCCCTGGAAACATTAAAGGTCAGGTTGGATGGAGCTCTGGAGAATAACTGGATGTTAAATTTTAAAACCAAAGTGTTTTACAATTTTCTTATCATCCTGATATATCATTATATTATCATAATATCTATTATTCTAGCACATTAAAATATATCATATAGTATTTTAGAATAACTTGGAATAGATTATATTAATTCTTTTTTCTTTAACAATATTTGGGTGTTATTTTCTGTTTGTTTTTTGTTACTTTTGCCAGGTGGGTCAAAGTCTGTTTTTAGTTGAGTAAATGCATAGCAGAACACCTTTTATCACTTTATTATAGAAAATTAAGGAACTCCTCCTGAATCTGGAATGGTTTTCTTACCTCAAAAAATTCTGCCGGTGTCTTGCAGGGCAGGAGTACTGCAATGGAAAGAAATGAGTTGTGAAAAAAATACTAGAATACTAGCTGGCTCCTCTTTTTATTTTTTTTCTTCAAGAACGAGAGAAGAGACACACCCACCACCCTCAGTCCCCCCAAAACAATGAATACAGTGTGAAGTTCAAAGGACAGTGAGACTGAGGTTGGGTGAGAGCTGTACTCAGTTTAGGATCAATCTACTCTTCCCCAGCCTGTGAATCATAAAGTGCTTTGGATCCCAAGGACCTGAGCCATCACGTTAGGGCAGTGTGAATAGAAGCAAGCCACTTCTTTTCATAGTATGTTTGGGTTTCTTCTTGGCCATTGAATTTGTATGGCTTTGCTGAAGGGAATATGCAGGGTTTAGCATGATGGGTAGCCATGTGCAAACAGACCATATGGCTAAATCATGGAATTACCGCTAAGTAACTGATGCACTTTTCAGTCAAGGCTTGCAATTTTGTTGAAGAGTTTTACTGCTAAGCATGGCATGTAGGTTACTTTGGCAAAGTGAAGGAGTAGGGCTCCTAGCAGCCCTTTGCAGCCCTGCAGCTACATTTGCTGAATTAGTCGCAGAACTGTGGAGATAGTGAAAAGTTGTCCAAGGGTGGACATCATCTAGTTCTCCCTTCCCTTTTTTCCAAATGGAACAATTTGCTCTTATGAATGAACACAATGAAAATTTCCTGCTTGCTTTCAGTGTGTCTCTGACTCACTGAAAACACAAAGCACAAGCATAGCACATAACCATTGTATCTGGTAGTGTGGCACGGTGAGACAGCGAACTGAATCCTTTGATGCTGCAGACAAGAGGCACCAGCTGAAAATCTGCACTCTGCTGTGCACCCAGAAGGCTCTAACTGTATTGTAACCAGGCAAAAACACTTCTAGAAAAGTGTCTCCGTTTCTGGAATAATACTTTCTGCGCTGGCTTGCAGAGTAGTTTTGTTACACAGGTGTCCTCCGTGGGAACTACACGATCTGGAGGTGGCCTTTTGTAGGTTGGACCTACCTCGGAGATGCCAAGCAGGGCAGCGTCTGGGTTTTCGAGCCTAGGGAATCAGCTGCTCGGTGTCTCAGAGCCTCCTTCATGCTCAGGGACATAAAGTTATGATTATTATGGCAAACAAACCTTCCAGGTCTAGGTCACAGTTCTCATTTCTCTTAAGAATATTTATGGTCAGAATAATTAATCCTTTAAGTAGTCAAAACTGACAATAGTTATTTGATGTAGGAAATCGCACAAGGAAAGGAAAATTGGCAAGAGGTTGTGGGAATACTGAAGTGGCCTTCTGCATTGTTGGAAGTGACAATTTTGTTCATTGTTTCCCTTGGATCTTCTCATTAGTCAGCTGGGTAGCTTTGTGCCTGCTGTTTTGGAAAGGTTGGGAGGCAGGGCCGCGCGATGATCACACAATTGTGCGCGGACCTTCGGCTCCTGTATTCTTGCCACAAAACAAAAAGGCCATTGTTTCCAGCATAATACTAAAGCAGGAAAAAATTCACAAAGGTCTTTCCTCTAGATAGAAGGCTGACTTAGCAGCAGGCAGGAGAGAGCTAACAAGGAGTTTATCTGCTGGAAATGGCTTCTACAGTTTGCATTTTTGTTTCATCTCGTTTTACTGATGGCTGGAGAAGATACTTATTGCTACAACTGCAAAATCAGGTGGGGTAGATTTCTGAGTGGAAGCTGATGATATGAGTAATCTAGCACTGGAAACTGTTTTGTCTTTTTCAGGCTGTGTTACAGTTCAGTTTTTAGAACCATTAAATCCTAGTGGAGGAGCAACCGTGCCTTTGTGTGTGTACATTCCTCTGGCAGACTGAGAGCCCTTTAGATACTTGCTAGGAACAGAATACATCAGTAAGAAAATACTTAATGACTTGCCAAAGTAGACTAAATAGTACACATTAGTCCTTTCTGGGAGGCAGGTTCTGCTTAAGTAAATTAAGTTATGAAGAATTTTCTTGGAGAATCCACTCTTGAAAGGTATCAATGGAACAAAATACCTCAGATGTCAAATCTAATTTTAATGGGTCAGCACAACTCAGAAAAAGAGGGGCCAGATGCCTTTTTTTTTTCTTCATTCCACTTCATATCACACTTAGCATCTCCTCCCTTACACCATCTCTGTTCAAAGGGGTTCTGTAGTAGGCTTGAGCGGGGCTATGTGTGGAGAGATGTAATTTGTGATATGGTGACTTCTAGGATCACCTCCAGGTGCTGGGATTGCAACTTCACTATTGATCTGCATGTTGGAGGAAGCATACATAGAAACCACCTTCCTACATCTGACCTCCTACCACTGCCAGTCTGGACTCTGACTGTGCCTTACTCTGCTGTCAGCAGCATTGTCTGGTACCATTGAGCCAGAGCTTGTATTAGCAAAATGTAAATCTGTATTACTGTTAATATACCTATTGATAGGTATGTGCACACACATATATAACATATGGTATAAATGATGGAATAGTTAATCTGTAGTTTCTTGTGCAAACACTTGTATTATTTGCTTGTAGACCCTTCCCTTTCTAGATGAGATCACTTGTGGCTTTAATCAACTGCCCAACAGGTAATACGATCTTCAGCAGAGCCTGTATTTAACAGCTGTTAACAGTCTGCCTTCTGGCACAAACTAAATTTTATTGAATGGTTTTCACTAACTTGATAAGAGGTGTCTTGTTCCTGGAGAGGTACTACATTGAAAGCATAAGAAAAATATTATTTCATGAGGAGTAATAACAACTTTATGGGCAGTCTGCAGTCATCAGTTATCTCTTAGTGAAACTGGACTTCACCACTTCTACAATGAGAAAAATGAGGAATATTTAATTACCAGATAGAAAATATTGCTTTAATAGGGTTAGGAAATAAGGGTGACTTTTTTTTTTTCCTTGTAATTGTTATCAAACATACTGAATATTGCAAGTGGTCTTGCATTGCCAAGTAAGCCAAAAACACGTTGGTTGTTTTCCCTTGGTGGTTTCTCTGACAGTAAAAATAGTGAATATTCATTTTGATGGTGGATAAATGAGCATTATATCCACAAGGCCCAGAAATGAGCATAATAGACATAATAGACCCAATGTTATAATGGCGTAATAATGGAGACCCTTCAATTTCCAGAGGAAAACCTGCCAAATGGACATGCCTCATTATACACACTGATGGTGGTGATAATACCTCATCAAAGAAGTATTCAAAGAAGAACTTTATTGAGAGCATCAATAACGTGGCCCATTGTATGTAAAAAAGTTTTACCAAAACTTTGTTCTAGTGTCACAAACAGTTCCTGCCATTGCAGAGGAAGAAAGTATTTGGAAGTTGAAACAGTAACTGCAGGATTACTTTTGGCAGCACTGTGTTTATAGGAGCTGCGGCTGATCACTGCTATGCCTTGAAATAGAGTTGCATTGTTTGACATACCTGCTGCACTAAAAAATTTTAGCTTTTTTAAGTGTGAACCCTTTCAGAATAATTTTTCCAGTGTTCCAATTCCCCTGATTTCAATTTTCTCTTTCCCCTCCATATCAGCTTAGGTAAGTTCTTCTTCCTAGGTTTTGGAGAAGTGGGCTTGGACTCCCTGATCTTTACATGCTGTCTTACCTGAATATTCCTGGCAAATGCAATAACACTGGGAGTCTTTTTAGATAGTTGATGGCAGGCTCCAGAATGAAACAAAGTAGCCAAGACGGAGAAAATTTATGCTGAAATTTCTATTCAAACACTGTAAACTTGTAAACAAAAGAGTTGGACCCCTTCTAGGAAGCAGTCTGAAAATCCAAAAGGAATTTACTTTTTTTTTTCAAGAGGAATTTGAGGTAGAGAGTCACAAATCTATCCTTGGGATGGTGAAGTGAGAAGAGGAAGGTCTGAAATAAAACGTGTATCAGAAGGAAGAGTAGGAACCGGGATGGCTTCTCGTCTTGCTGAGATGTGATCTCTAGCCCAGCTGGCAAGCAACAAGCACTGTAGAGGCAAATGAAGAGGGCTGTGGCTGGCTTATGCCTGGACTGCCAGAGAGTTCTAGTCTGTCCCTCTTGGGCTGTGATAAGCCAGTGATGGATATACCTGTTAGTGCTGTTTTCTGTAAGTAAAGTCATGAGGTATTTATTAACTTCCCTTCAAAAGGAGGAGGCCAAGTCGTCTGGTATCTCCATATGTCAGCTGTTGCTTTGCTGGGCTGCTGGAGATGCAGATCTGATCAGATCACTGATCTAATCAGTGTTATCACTAATATCACTGATGTTTTAATTGTCGCTCAGCAGTGCTTTCCCTAAGTCAAGGACTTCAGTGTCTCAGGCTCTGCCCATGAGTGGGTGTACAAAAAGCTTGGAGAGAGCTTGGCCAGGACAGCTGACCCGAACTGGCTGAAGAGATATTCCATACCACACAACATTATGCCCAGTATATGAACTGGAGTGTTGGCCAGGAGGGGTCAAGGTTTCCCAATGCCAATTTTTAATCTGGTCCAGGAACATCTTTGGCATGGACTGTGCAATGGGAACATGAGGCCAGACATGCAGCATGTGTATGTTCTCCTGAAGTGGTTGGTAGGGAAAGTGATGCACAAAACAGCAGATCCCTCAGCAGTGCTACAGAAGTGGCTGCTATGTTGGCAAAAGCATGGGAAGTGAATGAGACTTGATAGGGCAGTCATAGGCACACATGAATGCAACTCCAGCACAGACAAGCATTGTCATTTTCGTGAGGGATCCAGTTGTTTGGAAGAGATGCACAGAGAGAGGAGGGAATGCTCCTCAGCACACAGTCCAAAAAACCCAACCTTGTCAATAATCTAAGAGCAGTGAAGCAACTCTCAAATATCACTGCTATTTGTTTCCAAGTTTTCAAAGTTGGGGTTTTTTTCTTGTAACTTGCAGTTTTTGATCCTTTACTTCCCCAGACACAATTAAATTTCATTTCAAGGATAGCGAGGGTTGGCGACTCATCAGATGTTATCTCACCTGCTGAAACTCAGGTGTGACAGGCAGTTGCAGTCTTGTTTGGGGAAGAGAAAAAAGTTGTTATAACACAAGTAAACACTTTCTACACTTTCTAGCAATTCTGAAAGAATATCTCCTAAATTTCTTGGGAGGGGCTTTGTTGTTGATTTTGGTTTGATTTTGTTTTTGACAACTGACTAGTCTGAGCAGCAGTTGGAAAGAACAGTTGTTTGGATCACTTTACACTGCTTTATGGCAAAGATTTTACTTCCAACTGTCTTAGAAATTACAAGGGCAAGATGCTGATATTTTGCCCTGCCAAGTACTTTTAGTTTGGATGTGGACTAATAAACCTTTTCTGTAGGCTGAGCTGGCCTTGAGTTTCCTTTGTTAGTGGTTTTCAGAAGGCCATTTATGTTTTGTGATGGAACAGACTGCACATGGATGCTGATCTTTTGCCCCCTCTTCTGACCGTATCACTATGGTGGGGTTTAGCTGACTGAAGAAGGGACCTGTTTTTCTGCTTTGTATGTGTTAATGGAGAGGTTCATCTGCTTTCACTTGGACTGTGGTATAGTCACGGATAGGTCAGGCGTGGTATTTTGTTCCTCCTAAGCTAGCAGTAGTCCCAGGCATTTTTACTTTTCCAATTTTTAGTATTTTCAAGTGATCCTGTACAGCTCGACCGCATGGAAGCAAACAGATAGATCATAGTTAATGTAAGAGTTCAGGGCTTGTAAAAGGATAACCAAAGTAGGCCAATGAAGTTGATGAGCTGCTAGATTTGAAATTTTGTTTTTAACACACTTTGAGTAGTATTGTGGAACTCTGTACTCCAGTTTTGGGTTGGTTAGCATTATGTTGCAAGAAACCATAGCATTTTCTTTCTACTTCTCACACAGTAACTGTTTTGACAAGTGATTGTGTGATTAAAGGCCCTGTAGTGACATATTAATGACTGAAACCCTGTGGGTTTTCTGTATGCCTATAACAGACGTATGTATCAGAGATTTATCAGATTAATTTGCAATGGCTCGGCAGGCAGTTGTTCTGCAATGCGAAAGTGAAGCAAGTGTTTGAACAAAACCCTGCTGTCATTTGGCAGCGCTGCTGCGAGCAAAACCTGTAGCTATGTGAAAGACCACTAATGTTCGGTATGTTGTTGGCAAACTGCTCATTTTATTTTTGATGGCAGATGCCCAAGTGTCGGTACACTGCAGCACACGGCGGCAGATGTAGCAAGAATTCACATACACACACTTCTGCCTTAAAGCGCTTTCTCTCTCTTCATAGAGGGACAGTTTAGGATAGGAGCTCCTCGGTTTTATGCTTCTTTTCATCCTATCATATTCCCTTCCTAGCCCTGTTTGTAATTCCCTGTTCTTTTGTGTGCACATGACAAACATTGAAATATCTGCATTGATTAATCTTTATCAAGTACTGTTGTTTTTATTTGGGGGCCAGGTTTGTTATGTTTTAATGTCTTCCCAGCATCTCTGCTTTCTTGGAAAATTTTAAGAGCACTTAGTGACCTGTGATAGGAGTGGTTCTGTAAAATGCTGACTGCAATTTTATATTCTTTTTTCTTTATTTAATTTCTTCAGTTTGTTAGAGTTTTGAAGGCCATGCAGCACCACTGAAAGTTTACAAGTATAAGAACTGAAATCCCATAATTATCTTTATCCTGAGTCTCTTCCAACTCTGTGAAAGAAGAAACGATTCTGTGAAATGAGAAAATGAAATGTAGTGGGGAAAAAAAGAATAATAATAAAAAAGCTTTTTTCAGTTTCTAGCTTGATTTTGTAAGCTATAAACACTAAAGACACAAATTCTGCTAAGGTTACTTCAATGTGGTAGTACTGGGTGGTTTTGTTTCTCCTCGTGCTGGAAAGGAGCTGCAGTCAGGGGACTGAATACAAACATCAGTCTGGTATCCAATCCTAACCTGAAACCTGGCCTAGGAACAGAAGATCCCCATTTCTCCAAAACGATTTTACAGGATTTATGTCTCAGTCAGGGTCTGGTTTCCACCTTAACCATACAAACTTGGTGCTTTTCACATCTTTGTGACCCTTAAGCCAAAACCAGGCATTTCTGGCTGCTTCATTTGTGTTGTAATGCAGGTCAGAAAGCAACAAAATTCTGGGAGCGGCGAGCTTGTGAAGGTAAATGCTGCCAAGTTCCTCACAGCCTTGGTTTGAGCTGCATATGTACATTGGTGACTGAGATGAGTATAAGCTGTCCTGGGATGCTTGCAGGAGAGGAGGGAGTTGCTGCTTGGAGCATGTAACACTCTAATGGCAAGATTCTTTTTTCATGACTTTTTGCATTAAAAATTCTACTCTAGAAGAGAAAGGAAAACAAACAAAATCATAAATCTCTGTTACAGGAAGGGAACAAAGCAATCTGATTTTCAATAGCATATGTTGAAGATCCTGGAAAGCAATTGCATGTAAAAGTCCTTCATTAGGCACTGATCTGAAGTTGTGTTTAATCCATTTTCTTGACAGTCCATGGAAACTTAGAATGCATCTTTGCATGGCACTGATTTAACTGCATAGCTTCACTAAAGCTAGGATTTTCTCTTCGTTTTGATCCATAAAGTCAAGTCATTGTAATCCAGCTAAGTCATGTAAATTGGCTATTTCTCATCTGTGCATACTCAATATAGTATCACAATATGTTGTGTAAAGCAGCATTCTCCTCCAAATTCTTTGCCAGTCTTCTTCCATGCATGACTTTGCTCCATTTCCTAACCTTACAGCTTCATTCTAACATTCCCAGTTATTCTTCCCCCTCTCCCTGCATTGTGTCTTGGCTAAAATAAGAGGATAAATTCTCTGGGCCAGAGTCTGTGTTAATCTTCTGCACTAAGAGGTGCCATAAAGTAACATAAATACCTGGAGGGTAGCTATGGATGGGTGGCTCAGAGGAGAAAGGGAAATTCAATAAAGGAATGTTTTTAATAGCTTGCTTGGATTTTAGAGGGATCAGAACAAGTTGAGAGCTCTTCTGGAAAAATATGTGATCCTAATAAGATCTTAATAAGATACACCTTGACTTCTGCAGGTAACTAGCAATTTTTTGTCTGTTTGCTTGGGAGGCTGAAACTACTGGAAATGATTATTTGTGACTTTAGAAAGAGCTGGTCCTCTGAAAAGATGTGAAAGTTGCCTGGCTGAACTTACAGCACACCACGGACTACTGCCAGCTCGCTGGCAAGTGAGCAGGTCGTCCAACAGCCAAGATCTATTGCTTTAACTTGAGTAGCAGAAACTGGTGCTCAAATAGATTAGCAATGCTTTACATAGCCTTATCTTTCATCAGTCCAGGAGAGACTCATTGCCGTATTAACAAATCCTTTTAGGACACTGTTTTGTTATTTAAGACAAGCTTGGCAGAGTATCAGACAAAACAGTTCTTCTGTTCTCCCTAAGCTATTGTTCTTTCCCTCTAATCTTCTGTAAAGTCTGTTACAGGATCCTGCTTCTCCTCTGTCAATAGTTCCTAAGAAAAATCCCCTACAGCCCAAACCAAAATAAAAGCAAAGCACCCTCACCCCTAGCCTGCCATGTCTCTTAATTGTGTGGGCCTGGTGTGCTGTTCCTGTGCTGCATTCCCTGAGACGGAGTCACCTCTGAATATGCCTGTGGTGTAGTCATCTGCTTTATTGGACTGTTCTGAAATAGCACACAGGAGCGTGTGTTTATGTGGCTGTAATTGGCACTGATGTGCAGAGTTATGTACATGTAGTTTCTCACTGAAATATTTTTCTGCTAGTGGTGCTGGATGTGCCCTTTCCATTCCTAGATCCTCATGGGGTCTTTTCCCCACCTCAGGTCTAGAGACATCTTGTCTTCCTTGGCATTCAGAACTACTGCAGCTCCTTCTCTCGTGTGCATGAATAGAAAAGAATGTGAGGTGACCCTCAGAGGCAAGAAAACGTTAATTAACAATATGAAGCTGTTTTCAGATGAGGAATAACTGCTCCCCATGGAAGGAGCATTCCTCAATAACCTCATTATATAAAACCTTGTTAAGCTCTTTGAAAGGCTCAAGCCTGTGAGATGCCTGATGTTGCATCACTGTGGAAGTCACGGGGAGTCACGGCAGGTGTTGCTTGCAGGACGCAGTAAGGATCTGAGGAGATGACGGAATTACACATCAGTGTATTTATTAAGTCAGTTAACAATGTTCTTGGGAGTGTTGCATGTTAAATGTGTATTTTAAGCAAAGCAGAAAAATTATTCTTTTTAATTAGAAATCTGGTATGCAAGGGAGGGAAGGTTCTTCTATTGAGTAGCAGCAAGATATGCTGTTAGCATAACTTACTATAGAAGCCTGGTAGTTAAATCTCCCAGACAGTAAAAGGGACAGTTGAGGCCATGGAAGCAGTTGGAGACTTATTCCAGGTTCTGTATTTTCCTGTGAGTGCAGGAGTATGGTCATACCTCCTTCAGAGCTGTACAAAGAGCTTGGAAACTTCTGTTAACTAAATGTGCAGTAAATGGGTTTATTGCCTTAGTATATTTTAAGTGTCACCTGCCAGCAGGTAGGATGAAAATAAATGAAGGAATAAAAAGTGTTTGTGGTGATAGATATGAACTTAATGTAGTGTTAGGTGAGCATGGGAACACTTGCCTTTAAGATAGGCACCAGTGAGAAGAGAAAGTGGGACTGTATCTAAAACTGATCCTTAATGCTTAAAACTGATCTAGCATTTTGGGCGCTGCTGGTGAGAAGCGTGTATTGCTCTGCCTTCCGTCAGGCTTCACAAAACATGGAATGCATCTGCTGCTACATCTGAAGGTCTCCAGTTTGCTTGAGTTCCCTGGGAAGTCTGGGCTGGTGTTTATGCTTGGCCCAGGTCTGTCTATAGTGTTTCAAAGGTGTGGGGCTTTTTTATTTTTAACTTTAATTTTCTTTTTTTTCCTAAGTTCCATTTTTCTGTCAGTAACTATTTTCATGGAAGTCAGGTGGTTGCCACAGTTCATCTGTTTATAGCAGGCAGTGAGATTAAGCTGCTTGCAAATAGCCAATTCTATTGCCCTCTCCACATCTGCCATGGCACAGATGGACAGAGGTAATGAATTCAAAGTCTTCTGTATAATCCAGTCTCACACTGCTTGAGTCCATGCCTTTTAAAAATGTTGTGTATTCTGTTTCCCTCTCCTCCTACTTCTGCAATGATTTTTTTAAAATGTGTGCGTACATGTACGTATGTTTAAAATAAATACTACATGCACACACATTGTATATGTTAATTGCCTATGCTATGAAATTTCATCAATAAAACTTGTCAGTGATATACTTTGGAACTGGAGATGAGAGGGAGCAGATGGTCCACACTGAAATGACTTTTTCCTTCTGGATGGGCTCAACAGTACAAGATTTGGATGGAAAGTTACGGTGCTTGATCCTAGGGCTTAACTCAAAGGCATGGATGAAGATAAAGCTGAGCATCTCGATTCCAGAGAGAATGTCTGGAGGGACACGTCAGAAAGCTGGACCAGGTTCTAGTTTTTCCATTCCCTTTAAGCATTTGAAGTTTCATGAGGGATGATAGTGCACTTAAATAGCCTAATATTTTCAGAGATGGATGTCAAAGGCACTATTCTGTCTATTGAAACTGGGCATCTTTCTGATCAGAGCTTTTTTCTTTGAAAAATGCTGACTTGTTGGAATCAGAACTTTTTAATGTGTATGCATGTGCCTGGGGAAGCAGAGGTACAGCAGAGCATCTGTTTTTGAAATGGCCAAAAGTTAAGTTACTGAGGTTTGTCTGAGACGTGGGAGACATGAACCCAAATCCAGTCTCTCCTTGAGTAAGGCCAGTCTCAGTTTTCAGGAAAACTTCTTTGAAGAGCTGTGTTTTCCTCCTAGTAAGAAGTAGAAGAATATTCTGCTGATTAAACAGTTTTCTGTGACTACTCAGTATCCAGAACAGAAGGAGCACCTTGCAGGAAAACAGACCCCTCTGAATGCCTCTGCAGGGGCATGTTGTGTGGGTTGGACATTCAGGGGGGTTGCGGTGGGGCTGCAGATGTGCAGCCACAGTGGAGCTGAGCCACCATGCTCTGTGGTGCCCAGGAGCTGCAGCAGTGCACAGTGAAGCTGAGCCTCGAGCTGTTTCAGAGCCACCATGAGCTGTGGTGATGCCCACAACCATTTTACAGATCCAAACAAAGGTCGCTGAGTGCCCAGAGGTGACAGACTCTCCAGGCACAGCTGTCTTCCTTGCAGCTTCCTTCTGCTGTTTCGTAGCCCTCAGAACCACAAAGACAAACACACTTTGTGTGCTCCTGCTGCTGGAGGCACAGGCCTCTGAAAGAAGGCCTGCAAAGAAGTCGTTCTTTGCACTCTGAAGCAGTGTTTGCTAATAGCACAAATTCTAAAACTAATGTTGTTTGTACATGGCAGAAGTGTATTTCTGTAGAAATATCCACTACAGGTAATAATCAAAATTAATAGCTTTTGATCCCATCAAGAAGCTCTCAAGCAAGATAAGTATATGAGGGGTTAGATTAGAAAATTTAATTTAATGCTGAAGTGCAATGGCTTTGCATTCTAACCAGGTAATTCATAAGCTCTCTCTACTCCCTGCAGGCATGGTCTGTCAAGTTTTGGAGATTAAAAATTCAAGCATTATTAAATTAGTTTATTCTCAGGAAGAACTTCCATACTTGATGTCTCCTAAAGGTCTTCCAAGCAATGTTTAATGGCAAATGGAACTCAGAGCAGAAATTCTGCATATGCAGCCTTCTGCTTGTGGAGAAAAAGCAAGCTTCAGCTGGAAATCTGGACAGTCAGGATCTCTGTCTCCTGCAATGATTTTGAGGGATTACTGTGAAGCTGTTGTCTGGATGTAACCCCAGATAGGAGCTAGGTACCACATGGCTCCTCACAATTCTCCCCATCCTTCGTGGTGGACCGGGGAAGAGGATCAGAAAAAGATAAAACCTGTGGGTTAAGAACAGTTTAATAATTAAATTTTTAAAAAAGCAAGAGAGAGAGAGAGCAAGAAAACAAAGAGAGTAATAAAACCAAAGAAAGACAAGTGATGCAGAATACCATTGCTCACCACCCACTGATAGATTCCCATCCCCTCCTGGCCAAATTCCCCCAGTTTATACACTGGGCACGATGGTCTATTGTGTGGAATATCCCTTTGACCTGTTCAGGTCAGCTGTCCTGGCCATGCTCCCTTCCCAGCTTCCTGTGCTCCTGCTCACTGGCAGAGCCTGAGGTGCTGACACTTGACTTAGGGAAAGGAGTCCTCAGCAACAACTGAAACATCAGTGTGTTATCAGCATTATTCTCATCCTTAAACCAAAACACGGCATTGTACCAGCCACCTGGAAGAAAATGAACTCTATCCCAGCTGAAGCTAGGACAAGCTGTCCATCTCTCTGTGGTAAACTTGACAGACTGTCCTAAAGCTTGCACTTCTGACAAAGCAGCTCCAAGCAGCTCTCGGTGTAAATAATTCTCTGAACTGTGGCATCACTGCGAGTATGAGGTGCTCCCTGATACAGCAACATGAAGTCCTGAACTTGTGCCACATGGACTTACATTTCAAGGAAGCAAGTCTCTGTTAGGATAAATGCTGGGAAGTGTTTTCACAAAGAAGGTTCTTAATTAACTTTTCTAAAAATTATTTTTTAACTATAAAATGCATTTCAGAAGTGAGATTATTGGTTACAATATGAATCAGCTGGTTAGCAGCTGCACAAATTTCAACTAGCAGCAAATTACCACTGGTATCCCTTGGGCACTGATACTGGGGCCAACACTGTGTAAGATCCAAATTAATAACCCAGGTGGATGATATAGAGTGTGTTCTCAGCAAGTTCATGAATCATACCAAACTAAGTGGAATGGAAAAAAGGCCTGAGACTGGGCTGTATTAGGAAAAGTGTGGTCAACAAACTGAGGGAAGTAGTTCTTTGTCTTTGGCACCTGTGAAGCCACACCCACTCTACTGTGTTTGGTTTGAGCTCCCCAGGCCATGAAAGATGTTGGCCTAATGAAGTCAGTCAAATGAAGCATCAACAAAGAAGGTCGAGGACTCCAGCACTTACCTGTAAGCAAGGGCTGAGAGGACAGGGCTTGTTTTCCTTGCAGAATGGTCTTGGGGAGATCGTATTGCTGCCTACAGCTACTTTAAGGAAGAGTAAAGGTGAGATAGAACTGGGCTCTTCTGGCCATACTGAGTAAGGTGGGTTAACCTCAATTTGTGCCTTTGAACTGGCTGTTTGATGAGCATGCTTGGCCCTGCTGCTGTTTTCTCAGTAGAAGAAGTTGCATCCTACTGCCCAGCTTTCCATCACTATTTCCAAAACTTGTGCAGTACTGACTACCCCAGAAGTACTTTGAGCTCTACCAGAAGGTGCATTCAGTGACATAGACGTAAAAGTAGCTGCAGTGTAACATCATTTGATATTTTCATACAATTCAAATGGAAGTTTTCATATTCAGTTGATGGTCTAGATAATTCCTAGCAAGCTTTCAACTCTTCTAAGTTAAGTGAAAAAAAAGTTTTACACTTGTATATTTGTGGCATGAAAGTATAGCTGTAATGTAAAATCTTGATTAGAAATGGAAGTCCTCTGAAAACACTGAAATAAGTTGTAATTGGTCAGTCCTTATTCACGTTAGGTTAGATTTAATGGATAGAGGAAAATAATTGGGCTATTTGCATACAGCTCACATTCTTGTAGCTCGGCTTGCTGAAGCCAGCAGATTTGGTGGGACGCGAAGTCATGCCATTTGTTAATGAAGGAGGAATAGAAGGTCTTACCCAGCAATACACTGAGGGTATAGTGACCATTCAGGAAATATCTGAGCTCCTTCATTGCTTCACAGAAAGGATTTGGCATCTCATGGCTTGTGCTGTTCAACGAGCTCAGTGGCCATGAAATTGCAGGCTTTGAATCTCCAGGAGCAATAGTATGACCCAAGTACTTGTATATGAGGCTGTACAAAATTACAGAGAGAAAGTTTCTGGCTAAAATTTCACCCCAAAACTAGCTTGTCTCTGCTGTCATTCAGATCAGTAAATTTCTTCGTGAAATACTTTTTTAGTTCCTGTCACCTATAGCTTGTGTGCTTTGATTCTGATTCAGTATTTATTGCAGTAACTATCTGAACAGGTTGCAGGGGAGAAGGGAGGAGCTTGCGAGGTTTTTGGTTGGAGAGGTTGTGTTTGGTTTGGGTTTTGGGGTGGGCTGGGGTGGGGGTTTTCTAGATTTTATTCTAAGAACATTCATTCTAGATCATGTTATAACAATGTGCTACTGTTGCATAGTTATGCAAAAACAAAACAAAAAACCAACCAAAAACAAAGACACATATCCCCAATAACAACAACAAAAAAGGAATTAAGGAGACGGGGGCAAGACACAACATTTAAATACAAATATTTGGAGGATCTTTAAGCAGGACAGCTTTTTATGCAGCCATTGGTAAAACTGCAGACTCTCGTAGAGAAGAAGTGGATGGTAAAGGAGTAGCAGGAGCGCAGGAGTAAGGCTGTAAACAGTATTAGTAGCAGATTGATCATTCAGTTCCCAAGAAAGAATCTTGCTATCTAAATCTCTCCAAACAACACACAACTCTCAGCTTCTTTTTCAGTCACAGTGATACCACTGAGTGTTACTTACCCTGCCAAGTAAATTGATTACATGTACTTAGTTAGGCAGTGATTGCTTTGGGTAGGAACAAAACCAGGGCAGGAGACTTGGAGGCAGGTCTGGACTTCCTCTTCCAGATGAGGAAGAGTGTGAACAGTCATGTGGATAGTGTCATTTCTAATATCTTGGAAGGGGTTTAATTTTTAAACCTGTTTACATTTGACCTATTGGGTTGAAGACATTCTTTTTTCATTAGTCTTGGCTTGAAAAGATAAGCTTCTCTGTTTAGAGATTAAATGAGCTGGAACAAATTTGACCAAATTGCTTTTTCCAAATGTTTATAGGCTGTAATGGCACATGCTGATCTAGAGAACATCACCTGCATGTTTCTTTAGTTGGAATTTGCTTTCTCTTAAGGGTTTATTAGTATCTTGAAACTGATGGTTTTGTTCTTGTTCTGAATGTTTTATATTAAGTGCCAGGGCTCTAAGCAATATTTTTCACAGTGTTTTGCTTCCAGTAGTCCTTAAGACCCCTTCTAATTTTATTACTTTTTTATTCCCATATCTGAAAAGCATTGTGAAAGCACTGCATTCTGGTAATTTTGATCGATTCTTCTGTCTTAACACTTTGCCGTTTTCATGTCTGTTCTCATACCCATCATATCCATCCACGTCATAGAGTATCTGTCGCTTTCCAACTAGATGGTCTCTTTTTGTTATCAGTCCTCCAAAAGCCTCAGGTGTTCCCACCATACTAGTCCTGGGGTAAAAAAAAAAAAAAAAAAAAGCTCCCAAGCTTTTCCTTTTAGCTAGGAGAGGGAGGCATAATTTTATCATTTTGAAGGATGTGTGGGGTGGAAATTTCATGATCGATTCTGCCCATAGAAGCTCCTTCCCAGACTTCTGTTTTCAAGCTAATCAATCAGGCAGGAAGCAGCTGTTGTAGGAGTGCTGTTGAGACATGGAGCCTTTTGCCTTTTAGGCCTATGGTCAAAATTTTCGTTACAACCAGGAGGTTGTAACAAAAATTACACTAACCCAGCAGATTAGTGCCTCCTGTTGCCTACCATATTAGTTGGCTATGCTGTCTCCTGTCCCATTTCTGGTGGAAAGATGACCAGAGTCTGGAAAAAGATGGAGGAGTATTTTGCTTGCTTTGAAAATTGGCATGAAAACCATGGGAACAGAGACCTCATATTTGTTGGATGGCTCAACAGTGAATTTATGGCATAAATACCACTGAACAATTTCAAGTTAAACTGTTGTAAGCTGCCCTCTGATTCCTTGCTAAATCAGATTACCTGAGGTCATGGTTGATGTATAGAGGCTTCTTGACTGATTTGGTCTTAAAAGTTCTTGAGTAATTGTTAATGCACTGTCCTGGTTCCTCTTGTACACTCTGTTATTAAAGTTGTTGCTGTTAGTGTTCATTTCTCATCTCATTGCTCTTTCCAGGAAGTTGTTCTTATCTCTGCCCATGATCTTTACCTTTTGTGCCTCCAATCCTCCTCTCCATCCAAGGGGATGGGGAAGCAAGAAGCAAGCAAACAGCACGTGGTTTGGAGTGTTTCAGTGGGAACACTAAATTGGGGAATACCATTCCTAAACCACAACATATACACAGTACAGAAAACTGACTCAGGAAACTCTCTTCTATTCTCCACTTCAGTAAGAAAATCTGTCACTCTTTCTGCTAATTGGAAGCCTAATTGCCCTTTCATACACCTTACTCCTTAGCATTTTCCTCTGGATAGTATAAAACTGGAATGATCATGTAACTGGAGCAGGTAACAAAGAATTGAAACACAGTGTTTGAATATGCATTTTCTGTCAGGAATTGTCTGAAATGTGTTAATTAGCTGCTAGATGTAATGCTATTTCTTTCTAAGCTGCTTTTTTGAACACCACGCTTAAATGACTGAACACCTTGAATCCTCATGTAGGGACTAAGATTTACAAAGTTAATCTCTCTGCCTGGGTGTATTTTCTAGATAACATCCAAGATCTCGCAGATGTGTTATGGAATGCAGCCGTCACGTGTTGGCTGGGAGCTGTTTGCATCTCGTTGCATCTGATTACCTGCAATTGGTGTCTTTTGCTGAACTTAAATATTTTCTCTTGCTGATTGTCATTAAGGTTGTGTATGTTGGTGGCCTGCAGTGAGCCATAACATGAATTAGTAGGAAATGACTCAGCTGCCAAACTGCACAAGTAGCATGAGGAATAGCAAGAGCTTTCAGTTGAGTAACCTCTCCTGACTTGGGGAAAACATAGCTTGCTCCTGGCTGTATCTTTGGCTTTCAGTGTTGCCAAAGCCTTGCCAAGGTTGTTTTGCTTGTTCATTGTGTGACTGGTGTTCTCTCGCCACCCTTACCCAAGTTCAGTTATCAAAGTGGAGGAACATTAGCCACAGGACTGCAAAGTCAGTTGCAAACTCCTGGAAGTTCAGATTTCTTGACTGGGCTTTTGGTTCAGCTCTGCTAATTTGTTAAGATCTACTTTTGTCTTAGGAAAAAGATTCCCAGAATATATGAAAACACGTTACATGAGGAAACAATGGCAGGAATAAAACTTTTCCATTAGCAAATGAGCATGTTGGCTAGTCTTGTCATACACATGGGTTTAAATACAAACCAGTTTTAAGTTGCACTAATTCTCTATATATGAACTATAATGAAACTTAAGTGAAAACAAAACCCTGCTGCTGTTTGTTTTGTTTGGATATTGGCAAAGCTTGAGGCATGCTTTTTCTTCCTCCTTTCATAACGATTTCAATAAAGTACAGACAAAATTAACGAAAAATTACCCTGTCCCTGTTTGTAAGTGAAAACAGGCATCTCTGAACTCTCTATTGTTAAGGTATGCACAGTATTTGCATAGTATAGAGTATTTTATTCCTACTGTAGAACTACTTTTTGCAACCTCATTTTGGGGGACTTTAACATGGAAAACTGGGTTTTTCTTTAGGAGAAAGAATATTGCTTTCTTAAGAAGAATTAAAGTAAGTGCAAAAAGGCTTTGAAGATGGCATCAGACATCAGTCTGACTTCTGAAGACCTCCAGAGTTAAGAGTGTTTTATCAGCCTCATTCACCGCTTTTTTTCCCTCCCTCTGTCCTGCTGCATCCTTACCTGAAGTCACTGTTCAGACCGAAGGGCAAACATCAGTCTGTGCTACATGCTGACAGAACTGACAGCTTATCAAATAAAATACGAAAAAACTTCAAACGTTTTCAAGTGTTCAGAACGCTTCCTTCATTACTTAGCCTGTGGCACGGTGTCCTCATGGTAGTTTTCATTTGCCTTCATACTCTCTATGCCAGGTTACTCTGAGCCCTCTGAGAAGGGCCTGTACTACTCCAGCAGCATGTTCAAAGTGCTGCTTTGCATTGCCAGTACCTCAGATAAGTGTGTTTCAGCTTCTTCCAGAGCTGTGGATTGGCAGGGGAGGTATGTCATTGCTTAAACTTTTTGAGGGCGAAGTTCTTAGTTAAATTACCAAATTAATTAAGAAGCCACTACCCGGAGCCTTACCTTAATGGTGTATCTTCATATGTGTCTCAAGGCAGTGGATCATCTCACAGGCTTAAAGATGCTGCCTTTTAAACTGTTAGTGTCTTGTTTCACTACTTTTGATATATTTTGAATTTCTGGATTTATTTTTTCTGACTTTTATCTTAGTATTTTATTTCTTTACTCATCTCCTTCATGTCTGTCACATGATATTTTTGCTTTTTTTGAAGTTGCAAGTAAATTTTTTCACAAATGGTTTATTTTCATTATTGTAGTAAGAGGGTATAAAATCAAGGTACATTGACTGCAAGTTCAGGAGCCTGGTCTTAAAACAAAGGCTCTGTTGGAATGGTGGAGATTCAAGCCCAAAATAATGATTGATTTTAATTTATTGTAAACATGGGATTTTTTTTTCCAAGCAGCAATTTTTGGATGAAAAGTACCCAGAATGTCTGAATTGACTCTAGCATTACAGCCATCTAAAACATCCATAATAAAATCCAAACCAGCTTAAAGGTACTTGTGTTTTAGTGTTTCATTATAAACCCTTAACTCAGCCAAGGTTAGCAACCCTCTGAAAACCTGGCCAGGACTGTGAGGGAATCTAAGAATGAGAGAATCTAGGTCAGTTTTTCTTTGTGGATGGAAACATGTAAAACTTGATGGGTTTATGTGGTTTCAGCTTTTTCGCCATGCAAAAATTCAAAGTTGTGTTAAGCTCCAAGTGAGCTGGGCAACTAAAATGAGTGGCATGATTCCTGCATTGTGCCTAAATGGTCTTACCCCTTGCCTAAGCTGATTGAGGTTCCACTGCCTTGCATTGGGTCCCTGAAGAAGAGGACAATGCTCATCACTTATCTTCTGTATTGCACATCTGTAATTGTAGCCTTTATTCGGCCTTTTGGGGCATTATTTCAGATCACAGGGAAAATGGGAGAGACAACTAAGGGCAGATTTTCCAGGAGAGGACAGTGAGTTGGCCCTCCCACTGGTTGTGCTGTCTGTTGGAGTACATGTTCTCCAGCATCACAGGATAAAGGAGTGGGATTTTCGTTGAGCTGTAATGACTGTATAAGCAGAGGGCACTATCCAGGCACAAGAGTAAAAGGATTTTCTGTCCCCAGCACGGAGTGCTCGTTTATGCCCAGCTTTGACATGTTCTAGTGGGTCTGAGGAAGAGGGGGAGAATGTGCCCAGTATGTAAGCCTGGCTGTGATCTGGGGCAAAAGCTGTTCTTAGCTGAGGCAGTGGAACATTTGATGTCATCAAGCAGAAGATTTGTTAGTATTTCTTGTAGTCTTCATCCTTAAGTGTTAGGAATGCATCGATGGGTAAGTTTGTTCCCAGAAGGGCTAAGCTCTGGTGATAGAGAACCCTTTCAGTGCTGGTAACCTGTTTCCTAGTTCAAATGCTAATCAAATCTGAAACAAGCCTTGTGGGGAAAATGTAGGTGGAAAAGGTGCTGCCTACCTCTTGCCTCATACCTGTTTGGTCCTCTTCTGTGTGAATAGGATGTCACAGACCTTCTAAATCCAATGGATGCTCCAATGTGGGTACCCAGCTGTTCTTTCTCTTCACTGGCCTCCTAAGGCTTGCTGTGGGCTTTGTCGTGTGGCCTTCTGTGCAGAGAGATCTTCTGTGGCAATTTCTTAATGATGATAAATCTTTACTTTTTAAAGGCTTCTATTGTAGCTTCTTTGTAGCTGGGAGAACTTAGGAAGTTTCACAACAAAAATCATGATTATGAAACCAGTCTTTCAATGGGATCTGGACTTAAAAGCATAGTATATCATAAATCACCAAGCTAGTAGACAATTCAAAGTACCAATTGTGTCCAGAATATTTTGGGTACTGTGAACATTATTAGAGATGAAATTCCTCTATTGCCTCAGCCAGCAGAAACTCACAACAGGTTTTTGTTTGTTTTGTACATGTGAGAGGTTGTTTGGTTTCTCTGTTGGCTTTTTTTGGTACATTTAAAGCAAACTCATCTTCAGTGCTTGTGTCAGCGGTAGTCATTTGCATACTCATAGGACAAAATGAACATATGAACAGAAATGCAGATCATGAATGTGAAATGTGATTACAAGACATTCTGAGAAAGCAGTTTATCAGATAAATATAAATAAACTTCATAATAAGAATGGTGGGATTTTTTTACCCTTCTCACAAGTGCAGTGGGGGAGATGGAATATGGGAGAAGTAAAGTGTAAGAAATGAAGGGTCACTGAAACAAAGGTTGGTGTTTCTAATTTGGTTCTCTGTTTTATGAGCTCCTAAGTAACTGTAGGAATGGACAGAACACAAATTTATTTATGCAGGCAAATTATGAAGAGAATAATATACTATATCTTTGAGCTTTATTTGAGTATTGTTTCCAGCATAAAGCAGCTATCCACAAAATTCAATTATTTTTAGTGAGAATTAAAATTATTTTAATAAGGCCAATTACATCTCATTAGGAATGTTTTGTAAGACAAAATACAAGAAAAAGAGGTGGCAAAGAGGCTAAAGAGTCAAGTACTTCTGTCCTGACTTTACCTTCAGAAAAAGGAACACACTTGATTTTCATTCAGACTCTTCAATTAACTTTATTTTCATTTCTTCCCACATATTGCTATTTTATAGAGGTGGATACCGGATATACAGCTTGTAGTCAGCCTTCAGGTTGTTCATACTGTGAAGGTGTGGAGAGGGTGGACTGTAAAGTTTTTGGGGTGTCCCAGCTTGCCTCTTAGAGAGGCTCCCTGCTCTTTATGCCACTCAAAAAGCAGAATTTCCTCTTGTTCCAGATTAGCCGGGTCAGTGTGCCCGCTGTAAAGCTGCCTGGGCCTGCCTGCCTGCCTAGTCATGCCCAGACAAGCACACACAATTTTACATCTCAGGGGCTGAGCAGAAGTGCGTTACTCCATGCTGGGTACCCGGTGTCGCACAGGGCAGGGATGGCTCTTGTGTGTGCAGGGCCTGGGAGTCAGTGCGAGAGGCCAGGAGGGCTCACAGCTGGGTCATTCAAACCAGTGGCACCGCTGCTGAAGGCTGCGAGTGGGATGGTGCTGTGAAGGTGATGCCTAAATTGCTGGTAAAAATAAGAAGCAGACACAGCAGTATAGGAAAAAGGGTGTTACCTTGGTTTAATGAGATCCTGGTGTACACCTGGAAGCCCCTCCGTCTGGAGAAAGTTCCCCGTTGGAGAGAGAGAGTGTACCCCTCATACAACTTTTATGGACTTTACAAATTAGCATATCTATCTAAAATCCCCCAATGAGTAACTTAACAAGTGAGGTAACTATCCCCCTATTCTCCCCCCTAAATGAAACTACAGCTTAGCTCAAAAACATGTTCCAGAATCCAGACCCTTCAAGGTTGGAGCCTGTAGTTTTAAGATAGTAGAGATGTTTTGTCTTCCCCTCTCAGAGAACCCCCAAACTAAACTAAATATCAGACTACAAAACCATAAACGTGCAGTACTAAGGATACAGAGTATAAGGGTAAAGGGTACAGGGAAGGAAAAGGGTATAAAAGTTATAAAATGTATAAAAGGGTATAAAAAGGACAAAAAACAATCAGGCATCAAAGGGATTAAAACATCCCATCAAGTGCTGTCTGGATCGCTGTGTTGTGTGTTATAGACCCACAAATTCCTGTATGAAGTGAGTATGAATTCACCTATGAAGGAACTGAAGCTTCCCATTTACACTATAGCTGGTGCTCCTAATTTTCCTGAAGTGCATATAAAATATCTCGCTGGGATCTTTATAATGTGTTTTATTTAAACTCTTTTTTTTTAAACCCAGTGTCTTGGTTGTCTTGTGGGGGGGAGGGTGTGGTGTTGGCATTCAAGTACTATTGACTCCCTCTTGTGGCAAACTTTAAAAAAAGAAGTAAAAACTACATCAATGATAGTTCTACTATTGGAGGGTAATTTGACTGTGCAGGGTTAAATGCCTGCTGGACACAGGGAGTTTTCTGTATCTAAAACCTTTCTAAGTGCTTCCCTTAGATGTCCTTTGAATATCTAGCGTGGAGAGGGGAAGCAGAAGATAATAAAAGGCTGCAATTAGATGGTAACAGTTTATTTCAGGTACAGGTGGTCATTTGTCATTTAGACAGGTTTCAATGCAGGAGACTAGATTTCTGGGGAATGCTGGCTCTTTGCAAGCAAATACTTCTTACTCCTGCTTCATCATCAAAATATTTCTGCATTTCAGTGTTTTAGCATTTACCAAACATAAATATGTGTGTGTGTGTGCACACAGAGTTATAGAAGGTGGCTGCTTACATATCTGATCATGTTTTGAGTACCTCACCAAAATTTTCACTTCCACACTCATTCAACTGCGATAGAAAGTATAACTGTATGGTCAGTGATTAGAAGATTTCCTTCAGATTTTTCTAATGAAATAGAAGCTTCACCTGTGGTTCAGTGGCAAATATCTACTTTCTTTGTTTTCTTGCTCACTTTTTTTTACTATCCAAATATTATCATTTCAAGTGTTACATAATACACTATTGCAGAATTGAGTCTGTAGATACAACTCTGTTTATTAGGCTAACAATTCCTGTATATCCCCCATTTTCATTAACTTCAGTTAATTGAAGGGAAAGGTCTCAGAGATTGTTGTGCATTTACGATGTATATTTGCCTTGGTTTCTTTTCCCTCTCTAGCAACTTATCACAAATGTTATTATTGCTAAAGTAGATTTTGTAATTTAGGGTATCCAGCTGTCTGATCTCCCTTGGTAAAGGCTTAATTTTTGCAAGTGCTTAGTGGCCTGGCATGTCTTTTATTTTCATCACACAGCATGGGAATCTGTGCTCTTGCTAGCACATGTTCCCCAGCCTGTTCCAAGGCACTTCTTCACATGTCATTAAACCACATCATCAGATATTTAATGACTAGATTACACTGCCTTTGTTCTTAAAATAAAGGATTAAACCCCCTTTGTTCATCTGGTTTTAGAAACAGTTGTCCCCAAGACTACAGAAAGTTGTTAAGTGAAAAGTTGCACTGGTTGTTACAAGGCTTTTAACTTTTTTTTTTTTTCTGGATGCCATTTAAGATGTATTTAACGTTAAGTATGAAAAGAACAGGATTTTTCCTGTTGTCTTCAGGACTTGCTTAAAACACAGTAGACAAAGAATATTTAGTAGAACTCTTAACCGGAGTCACTGCATTTAGCATAGTTTAACTGCAGGCTTGATCGTGGAAGTATTGAAAACATGGAGATCTTGGTCCTCCTTCATCAAAGATCTGGTGATCAGCAGACATACAAATCTCTCTTAGGGCTGTCCATTACTTCAGTTTTAGTCTGGAGCCTACCTGTTGAAGTTCCTTTGTTCTGTTCCATCAGAGCACCCTTTCTCTGCAGCAGTGCCCGCAGGCAGGGAGATGCTTACGTTTGATCCAGCTGGCGACTGCTACTCATCACACTGGTTCTGAAATTCGTTTGAAATACCTGGTCTCCTGAAACACATCCAAAACCGGTGGGAGCAGGAGAGGTGAGGGAAGCTGGGAGTGGGGATTTACTCCTCTAGCGTACTTGGCTATACTGCTGCACTGCATCAAATGCACCATTCCACCGCATGGCTTGGACAGCCCTGGGGTCAAGTCTGTAGTTACCAACGTCAGAAAGTGCTCGTTGGCAGCAGGGCACAAAAATACAGCTTTTACTTTGATTTTTTTTTTTTT